>JADDOH010007103.1:0-114371 GCA_016648135.1 Agrypnia vestita
ACTATACTAAAACGTAAATCCTTGTATTAGTGTCATTTTCAGTGAAATTGCATTAAACCTATTGATTTAAAAAAATTATTCATTGAAGAATTTTTTCATTTTCTGGGCTATTCTTCCATTTGTATACGACCTCTTTGGCTGGGACTTCAAAAATAGTAAGAGTCCGAGATTCCACAATGTTAGTTATTTGGCAATAGAGGGCAAGTTATTGCTATGAAATACATAAAAAGTATTAGGTTATAGGCATTGCAAGCTTATACCCATAACCACAATGAGGGCAGACCCACCGCTTACCCAGGGCCGTTTGATAAACAAAAGCTCCTATATCGTTCCTTCTCATTCGCCGCCTGGTTGGCATTTTAATGCTAAAAGCAACCGTGGGACCAGTTGTTATAAAAAACAAGTGGAACGAACGGTTGCCATCCAAAATTTGCTCCCATTGCCCCGGGTATTCATTTTTTTATAAAACACAGATTACAAAAATGTTATAAAAACATAGAAAGAGAAAGAAAAAATAAAACACCATATATAATTCACGCGTGAGGAGCAAAATAACAAACAACCCGTAACCACAGAATCACATTCGCAAAAGCAACATCAACTCTGCAATGGAACCCGAAACAGTCAGATTGGTCATATACAGAGCCAAGTAAACCAGACAATTCTGAAAAATCGTAAAAACCTGTCAATATTTTTATTTACTAATGAAATTGTAGTGTTTCACTAATGTTTTTCTTAGCTATTACTGACGGCCATCATGGCAACCATCAGGTTTCAGGTTCGGAATAGCTACGTTGAACTACACTTATACAGTAAATTATTTACGCAATCTATTCAGAGAAGTCAAAACCAAACATCAGCATCAGATTCAAGAATTTGAGATGTGGGCCATGATATTGGACAAGAAGAGAATTAAACAACTGGCGTTGTATTTATATGTAATGAACGTTTGATATTTCAGTATTTAAGATGTACCTAAGTTTGATAAGAATGGAAAGGCTGTGAAAGACGTCTAATGATATGATGACCACAGGAAGTTGAGTGAACGACTAAATGAATGCAGCAATATCAAATTAAAACTTGTCCGCCAATGCAAGACCAGCGGTACACAAACGATCATCGGTACCGACACTGATGTTTGAAAGAGGCTTCACTTATTCACTGCAATTCGAAAAAGAGATCTGGTTATAGAGGAAAAAATGTAGATTGGATGTTGTTGAAATGAGATCATTCAGGCTAAAGTGTATAAATTTATATACATATATTAAGCAAATCTACTTGTGATAGAGTAAAGATTTAACAAATTAGGAAGGAATGTAATATTGACACAGTGATTAAAAACAGATCGTTAAGATGATTTTTTGATATGAAAAGAATAAATGAAGAGAGGAGTGTAAGAAACAAAAACATCGCCACTTAAAAATATATCAAAAACAAGAGAAATGCAAGAACAAGAAAATATCTATGATCTTTTATAACTTTACGTACGATAGTCATTTATACAATTCAGTTAATTAAATTTGTTCACTTTGAGATATTCATTGATGAAACAATAATAAATTATATTGTTACAAATGATTTGTTTGGAGTATTTCTGAAGACGAAACGGTCGCTTCGAAATCAATTTAAATCAAATTACTTAACCAATTTTGTTTTAAAAAAAACAATAACTGTTATTTTACTTATTTAACTAAAACTTACCACCTTCAAATATTGAAAGTAGTTCAATGCTTTTAACGTTTCCAATATGAGAGATATTAATTTTATACTGAAATGACACTTTAAAAAGTTTACGAAATTGCTTGTGGTACAGGCTTTAATAAAAATCATATCAGTATCATAAACAATGTGAAATTCTATTCATATTCTTTGGTATGTGAAATAAATATGCGTGCTGACTTCATTGTCGCACACACACATTGTACCGCTTATGTATTATCGCTGTGTTTCTCTCTTAAACTGCACATTGTCAATATAATTGTCCACTAATTCGTCGAAGATTACTATTATATATATATAAAGAAAATGTATTATAATACACAAACATAATGTAAATATTGCTCGGCTTTATTATGTAGACGCTGAATATTTATCGTATTTAAAAGATTTTTAGAACATAGAAGAAATATATGAAATGTATCTATGTTAATTACATGGACCAGTACCAAATATTTCACAAAATTAACATTATGTATAATTATTAAACAATTTTTTGTTTGATAAAGGACACAAGAGAAGTAGTTAAGGGACTTACAGAGTAAAAGAACCGTGATGGTAAAACCGTGAAGGATTAGAACATTTCTCGAATTATGCGATGTTACACTAAAAATATTTTTGACAGTCCATAATATAAATATAATATAATCGTGAAGTATTCACAAATACTCTTAAGAGTGAAACCATTTTCCTTAAATGTCGCTAGAAGTAAATATTATATCTTATATTTTAGGAATAAATAATAAATACAATTTTCTTATGTATAACTTATGGAAGAATCTTGCACCTTTAAGATAAAAATCAATGAACTTAGTTCAATCACATATGAATTATATTTGTTTACATTTTATGGTCCAAATCATATGATGTCTTGAGTTGAAAAATAACGGCATACTGTGTCCACAAAAACGATGGATTTTTTAAAAGTAAAATCATCCAATAAGATATTTATGTGATTGCTTTTACAATAATTTCGAAGAATGTTGTGGAATTTTCCTAAAATATTTTGAAACAAATATCCGAATATTTTTATACGGATTCGAATGTCATATTTTTCACATTATAGTTATGATAAAATATCTTATGACGTGTATCTAGATAAATGTGTAATATTCTAGGAAAAAAAGTATGTTTAGCTATGAAAAATAAATGTTTCATTTGTTGGCTTTGTACAAATAAAAATATTTAATATTATTTGTTTTCCCATACAATTTTTTTTTTAGTTTGTTTTAAAATATTTATTAAAGAATCAATATAATTAAAGTTTATTATATATGGTGGAAAAATTGCGGTCATAAGAATGTTGTTTACTTTTATATATTTTTTTTAAATAATTCTTATCAAATCTATAGCTTGTTCTCTGTGATTTCCTGACTTTTACAATATACCTATATGACATCCCTTATCATATACATATATTTACATTTCATGAACCAATATCCTGGGATGTAAATGTATGTAGCTTCCTTGAACTGGTCAGATTGAGGAGTTATATTAAATCTTTTCCTCATATACACATTTTTATTAATTACTAAGTTGTTATTCTCCAATTTGTCCAAAGAATTATATGACTCGTTTTGCATAGATTACTATTATAATGGATTAATCTCTCAATGAAAAGAGGCGAAAGTTCAATTTTCGTATGTATTAGACTATTTATTCGAAATTTTAAAATGTTAAATTATTATAAATATTATTCTTCTACAACCTACTCTTTTCTAAACCAAATAACTGATCACTACATAATACTCTGCTTCGAATTAATAATTCAACTGACTGCTCCGCTTCAAACTTAAAATACAACTGACTGCTCCGCTTCGAACTTAAAATACAACTGACTGCTCCGCTTCGAATTAATAATATAGCTGACTGCTCCGCTTCGAACTAATAATACAGTTGATTACCTTACTTAGAAGAAAACGAGTGTATTCCATGAAACAAAATAATGTTTTTTGTAATATCAGTTGCTCAATACGTACCATATTGTAGTTTAGTAGAAGCCCAGAATATAAAAACCTATATTCTCTTACTTTATAAAATAATTATCAACACAATAATTATGAAATCGATCTCTGAAAAACTTTTCAATAAAAAATTTATTGCCCGATTTTACTCAGAAATGTACCTATTTTCCTAAAGTTAATGGAATTATTTTTTGAAACGCACAAGAATATTTTTTAATGTTTAAAAATAATATTTTAAGTTGATTTCTAAATCTACATAATGTTCCTGAAATTTAAAATATATTTATTTCTAAGAAATTTCAAATAAAATTATTTTTACCCAAACACATCTGCAAAATAATATTAATGTACCACCCGCAGAGCTAGAATAAACCTTAAATTCGGTCTAATCATAGAGTGCAAACAATATTGAATAAATAAAATGCTAATTTTATTACCAATAATAATTCAAATTAATTCTAATCCATATAATCCAATATATATCCATGCTTGTTCTTAAAGTTGTGTTAAAAATGGCCGTAATAAGGAACTATTACCTTCACCCTTTATTAAACCAATTATCAGTCAGTCAGGAGTACACGTGAAAGCTCGATATATGATTCACTGAAAAATGAGATGTATATAAGAAAATACAAAGTGGATTGCAGAGCAGTTAAGAGGATCATTACATGTTAATCTGGGCACGTGGAAAAAATGGTAATGGCATTTCAGACGAGTTTGATTTATTAGAAGATTTGACATTTGAGCGTCATGAGATGATATTTGAAAATAGTAAAGTTAGGTTTGTTAGAAGTTCGATGATTTAGCGTGCATTAGATGGTGTGTGAAAACGAAACGTTTGGTTTTTTAGGCTTCGACGATTGAGCGTGCGTGAGACGATATGTGAAAATAGTAAAGTTTGTTTTTTTTGGAAGTTCAACAATTAGGCGTTCATGAGATGATGTGTGAAAACGGATGAGTTTGGTTTGTTAGACGCTTTGACAATTAAAAGTGCGTGAGATGTTATGTGATAATAGTAAAGTTTGGTTTGTTGGAAGCTCAATAATTAAGCGTGCATTAGATGGTGTGTGAAAAAGGATGAGTTTGGTTTGTTAGAGGCTTTGGCAATTGAGCGTGTTTGAGATGATATATGAAGATCGTTAAGTTTTGTTTATAGATCCGATAGAAATAATCATAAATAAATCCGATAAAAAATGTGTGAAAATAGTTCAAATAAAGCGATAGGTACACGTATAGATAGTCAAAATAAAATGGTATAACCTTTTAACTACATTTGCAGAAAATCGCCATTATTGGTGTCTTACTCATGTATTATTATTTATAATTAATGATATCCAGTAGTGGACTTTGTTGAGGGTAAGTTCATAAAAAATACAACCAAGCAATTATTCGGAAAGGGGGTTCCATAAAATACTGCATGCACTAAGCTGACTAATGCAATCAACATTTGAGTTTTCTTACCCGTATCCTCTTACAAAGCACCTTCAAAATTTATACAATCCTCCATTCTTGAAATCAAGTACTCCGTAAAGTGTGAATGTCTGGCTAAATTCATTCCTGTAATCTCGCAACAGATGAGTCGATGTCTTTTCAAGAAAATTTCTAAGCTCAATTTGTTTTCTAGAAAGTTTTCTAGTAACTAGCTAGTTTAAATGCAAATGGCCCTTACCTTCCGAGTCAGGTCTATAATAGTTAATATTCTCCGTAATGTAACAAATAAAAAAATTATAATTTAATTTTTTTTATTAAAGGTTTATGTTTTTTACGCAAATTAATTTTATTGGATTCTGAATGCTGAACATTTCAATCGTTGTGGATTAAAATCCTGAAATCATCTAGTAGATTTTCGTTTGAATAAGAATCATTGTTTTATCAAAATTAACCAAATTTTGTACTAGTTTGTTAAATTTTTATTACGAACGTAGTTTTACGAGTTGCATTCTCTTTGATCTATAATCGAAATAAAAATGATACTACGCATTGTGTGTGCTACATGGTTAAGTTTATTTATAAAAAAATACTAATCATGTTGCATCCCAAAGTAACTGGAATATCAATTGATGATATCACAATCATTATATTGAATAAATGTATGATTTAAAAAACTAGATGTTTCAGGATAAAAATATTTTTATCATAAGAAGATATTATAAATGCAATGAACGCAAAAAAGTTACATATTAAGTAATACACCAATCCAGATAACTTCCAGAAAAAATATTGTCACATTTTTTCATTGAAATATACGGGGTATCTCGTAGCCAGTAGCAAAAACTATCGTAAAGTAATTTATAAAGAATATTTAAAATTCATTCGATTTGATACGAGTCAAATACAATGAATCAAACCTTGCAAAATCTGTTTCGAATCATTTTATTTGATTAGTACAAAAGCGAATGATTTTTTAATATTCAATAATAGTAACTTTAAATTTATACTCCAATGTTTTATAGTAATATTTTTAAAAAAATCATTGATGTCGCTTAACTTCTTTAGCTATTGACATTTCATCCAAAGTGCAAAGAATTTTTTCTTTTCAAAATTGAATGAAGACGACTCACCGAAGTTTTTGCTATTGCCTAAGAGAAAAACTGTATAAGTATATTATAAAAAGGTTTAATTCCATTACGTTTGTTTAAGTGTACAATAAATACTTATATTTACGTAAATCACAATGAATTGATATAAAGTTAAGTAATTAATTTACTTTAAATGCATAGATTTCTTTAGAATTGATTTTTTAGCATAATTTTATGTTTTCTTTATTAAATATGTATATTTGTTATTGTTCCTTTTTGTGTTCGTTTAAGAAATTTGTATATCGTGTAAGGTGTAAAAGTATTTACCTAAATATATCTACATATATAAACATACAAAAAATATATATAAACTATATATATATATAATTTGTCGTAACACATAGAATATAATTGTAATTTTTTTGATGTGTGCTATATTTGTATATGTATATATATTTATTATATTTTCGTACCATCACCAATGGCATGCTTAAATTGTATTATACAATACGATTACGCGTTCTCGAATGTTGACTAACTATATTCATTTTCATGTAATTCTGATACTAAAATATTAATATACATACTCGGGTAATTCCTCGGTCTACGATGAATATTTTGAAAATACCGCGAAGTATTAATTATTCAAGGAACTTTATGTTTCTATTCGAATATTTAAATAGTTTACAAATAACAAAGGTTAAGGAAACGATATACATCGTCATATTGATGTATTTGTCTGATTCTGTAACTTAATAATAAATTTATTAAAATAATAATTTTAATAAATTAATTAAAATAATTTTAATTAATTTATTAAAATTTATTAAAATGATAAATTTATTAAAATGCATATGATTAACATTGGTACTAATGCTAGAGGCACAATCCCTAAATAGGAAGATAAAATAACTAAATGTATTATATTATATTCTTCTCTAATAGTGTGAGTATTCTATGGAAAAAAACATATGCATTATTCAGAAATAAATATCTAGTAGATAATTCAGTATTTTTAAAGATTTAAAAAACGAAGTAAATATTGGCAGGCTTATGTAATTAAAAATATATTATTTTTGACGAGGGACTGGAATTTATCCGAAGAGATTGAAAAAGTTATTTATTAAACTTAAAGATATGTATAATATATCAAGAACCCGACTGTTGTTACTTCCAGTACATATTCATAATAGAATCGTGTTTGAAATTAGATTTCCAAGCAGAAAACTATTGCCGGAAATACTATTTATCATCTATATACATACCTAATAATGCTATCATATTTTTGGAAATTAATTTAGTTTTTTTTTCTTTGCGTATAGAAATAATTGTTTTATAGAAACCTTTTAAATTGTCTAGATTCTTTATATACCATTTGATATTTATATAATAAATCCTCTTTTTGATTTCTTTGGAGATTAATAAAAATCAATAATCTTTTTTCCCTCAAACAAATATTTATAAGATTTTTTTGTGTTTCTTTTTATAAGACTTCTTTCATAAATACATTTATTTCTAAATATTTATATAATTTTTATAATAATTTATTTTTATAATTGGTGTCAGTGCATTTGTTATTCATTACTGTGTTCTTATTGGTGCAATAATTGCCATGCACCTCCGTCTTGGACAGCATCCAGATGCTATGTGTAAGTGTCCTCAGTAGCCATACTATTTATTTATATATCCTGGACTTCTTCCCTCAATCTTTGCCTTCTTTTCTCAATTTTTCCATTAATTTTATTTTGGAGATACGAATTGTCTAAGAATATATGTATCTCATTTAACGCCGCCTCCGAATTTCAATGAAATTTATTATGGATTTTTTTTTATTGAACTCTCATTGGAACTTCCACATTCGTAATTTTTTCGATCCAGCATATTCTTTCCATTATCTTATCTCGAACCCCTCAACTTACTTCGCTCTATTTATTTATTTATTTTAATTTTTATACACATACTGTTTAATGAGTTATCACTCATTAAAATGATATTTCATAATTTAATAATAATTTAATATAATTTCCTAATTCATTCTACAATTTTCTCATTTTTCACAATTAAATATTTATATTTCATTTTTGGTTGAAGGTTAGAACCATAAACCAATAACAAATATGTTAATATACATATAATATTTGATATTAAGTTTTTTAAGAGGCAGAGAACTTTAAATTAGATTGAAACAAAAAAAAATGTTTATAATATCCATAAAATTGGCTTTACCTAACAGATAATTTAATGACATTAGTATTTTAATATAATTTTTGATTAGGCTACCATGGCTGGCGCGTACATAGCCTAATCTGGAGATTCAAGGAAGGAGTTCGTCAAATATTTCTCTCAGGAAATTAATTGTAACGCGCGCCGTGTAGCATATGGCGCCATACTGTTGACACCTCATATCTGCAACACTAATGCCTTCCAAATGGGGAACGAAAAAATATGTAATCATGTCTCTGTACCGATCACCGTTGACTGTAACGTTCTGACCATCATTATTTTTGACCAATGATTCCACCGGCCCGTAAAGCGAGCCAAATGATGACTTATATTGGATGTAATGGTGTTTCAAAAATAGCTAGTGGATTATTATCGCTTCAAATGTGGCAATTTTCATTATTGACACAGCCATTTAACCAAAAGTGTGCTTCATCACTGAACACATTTGAATTATGAAAATTAGACTTCCAGATTACGCCATGTACGCCCCAGTTAAGGTAATTACATGACGAAAATTATATTTAAATAATAATTCCATAAAATTATCTGTCAAATTAAGCCAATTTTATGGATATTAAAGCATTTTTTGTATTTTATTTCAATTTAAAGTTCTTCGCATACAAAAAAAAACACCCATTATTATACATTTCAATAGACAGAATATTAGAATGTTTTGAGCGTGTTAAAATTTTTCAAGAACACAGTACTGGATTTCATCCCCAGAGGGAATATTATATGAGAAAGTACATAGATATGGAAGTCATTTTCGGTGTTTATAGGGCTTACGACCTATCGTACGGCTGGCTTAAGTGATCAATTTACACAATTTAACGTTCAACATTTCCATCCATAATTGACTACCGTATTTATAAATTTTGTGGAAGTTTAATATATGTTATCTTCATGCACCTCGTTCCACGTGCGACCTTACTACTGCCATATGTAGTTGAAATTAATCCTCCCCATGAACATAGGGATGTCTCCGTTGGTGATTAGATATATTTTTATTCAGTATTTTTTTTTTGTTTTTTACAAATTCATATGCCAAACTACATAGCAGTTTTACGGCAGTTTCGTTTTTTACTAGAGTTAAATGTGGTAGTCAATTATAAGTAGAATTAGTCAACGTAACATTGAGATCACTTAAGTCAGCGGTTTGATAGGTCGTAAGCCCTATAAATACCAAAAAGTCTTCCATACCTACTTTCCTATGTAAGTAGCAACGTCTCTATGAGATATCTATAGAATATCTTGATTGAAGAAATAGATATTACCCAAACAGTATCAAAAATTTGAGAATATGTGAATATCTTTTCTTATATGTACCAAATTTTCCACTTTTGAGGTAATCTGAATCATTATTTGTCTAAAGACTAACTCATAGTATTATTATGGCAGCTTTAGAATTTATCCACACCGAGGAATTACCATAAAGTAATCTACAATAAGCCTGAGCTTTACATTTCTTATACAAAGAATTTTCATTTTCCAAATATCTCTAACTGAATTTATTAAAAATAAATCCAGCTATTATTCGTTTTTTCCCAGCAGTTAAAAAATATAATAAATATTTTTTATCAAAAAAAAAACAATCTATCATTATAGACGAGGAACTTCCTTTCACAAGAGTATACAGTTAATTGCACACAAATACGAGTATATGTTATAACTATTACATAAGACAAGTAGAAATCTATCATCTTTCTTTTTTCCATTGCATTCAAAATAGATTTAAAATATAATTATAATCATCGTCTTGTATCAAAATGTAATTTTTATGTTAGATATTTCATTGTTTAGATGCAGCTTTGTGGATTTTTGTATGGAATAATTTTTTAATTTTTAAAAGACATGATATATTAAATAAATTATCTAAGAATATTTGTTACGTGGCTGTTTTTATTTATAACAAAACTTCATTCAAATAAGTTGCAATGGGATATTTTTTAAGATTATTATAAAAAATATAAAAAATTAAATACCATTAAGTGAGAAATAATTTTCTCGCTTAATGGTTTTTTATCTCGAGTTTCTTGCTAGAATTTCGTGCTGGAAAAAATTCTATTATTCGCTAAATTAAAAATTGAGCCAGTTTAAGTTAAATAAAATAATTTTTAAGTTTGTAATTTTGTGTGTTCTTTGAAATCGCTTCAAAATATTGTTAAAAAATAACAGAATTTTTTTTCGCCCTATTCTTCTGTTGAATCAGGGGGTAATAAGCTTCCAAAGGCAAAGTACTGGAAGCTTATTACCCGTGGAAGTTATATAGGCCTTCATTCTTCACAAGATAAGTGGATTGAAGATGATGACTATTTATTGCAAATTGCAAATCATTATTAGTAAATAGAGAGAGGACTGGATCAAGGCAAGTGGAGGATTTGTTCCGGGCAGCACAGGGTAGAGGTTTTCGCACAAGTGATCGCCATCGTCGGGGGACCTGACACGGCACAGAATGAAGAAGTTTAGTAATGAGCATACTCCAATGTTTAGTTCAAAGGAGAGTGAGCATATTGACTATAAATTATATCTCAATTGTATTAAGGGGGGTAAGGTTAATTCGTACAAAAAAGGCATGTTTTTGTGAATTTTTTGTGACGACACAGTTAAAATCTCTTTATTAAAATAAATAGTTTATTAAAGTATGACATTTGAAGAATTTTGTGTAAAATTTTCAAGAAGAAATATTAAAAAATACGGCAATGGCAGCAATTATTCGGACGTGTCTGGGAAAAAAGTAGAATTGCGGTGTCCATCATAACTTGGTGCTAGATCATCTGAAATCAAAAAATCAAACTTCATTCGTTAGATAATAGGTTTTCCCAGGTAACGCTGGGAGGGTTTTTTGAAATTTCAATTTTTCAATTTTGTGGAACACTTTGAAGGGAAAAACGCGATTTTTTGCGAAAAATATCGACTAATTTGTTATTAAAAAATAAAAATTAATAACAAATTTGAAAAAAAGTCTCCAGCGTTACCTTGTAAATTATGTACAAAAATAGTGTTCAAAATTTCAAAAGGATCGGTGCAGTAGTTTTGAAGTTATGATGGACACCGACTTTGAAAACGTGGGGATGTGGGGAACACGCTTTAAAGTTTTGCACACTGTAAAATTCAAAATAAAATTCAACACTTATTTTATACTTACACATAATCGTCGATGCCATGTTCACACGGCAAAGAGCTTTCATCATCAGCATCTGTTTGTCCTTGTCTACACAAAACTCTTACAAATAGCACGTCCGGTAGTCCTCAGGTGAGCGCGTCTCTTAGCTGCCCGAGCAGTTATAGAAAATCAGTCTGAGTATCGCTCAAATGTTCATAATTTCGTCAATTTTGCTCCGATTGACTTGAAATTTTGACACAATATATCTTGCGATGTTGTACATTCATTTAAAAAATTAAAATTAAAATACAAAAAAAAAAGTTAAAAACTTTACCCCCCCTTAATTAATCTCACCGATCCTCAACATTTTCTCTTCATTAACTCCAATTTTTGAGTAGATGTGTCGAAATTTTTCGAAAACAACATTTTTGGATTTTTGTTCACAGAGAAATCGTTATTTATAAAGATATATTATAGATGTTTTACAGATACGAAGCTGTTTATATAGGAATAAAGGTACGGATTTAATACCCTATTTCCCATATAAATAGCTACTTCTCTGTGAGACATCTATAATATACCTTTAAAAAGCTCCAAATCACGAAATCCAAGTCAGAAACATGCGCGTTTTTATAATCTTGGGACGGTTTTCATACTGAAATGCCTATCCTTCTTTAAAATCCCACTTCTAGGTGAGTATTAAAAATACCAAGAGTATCGCGGGATACATCTGTTATTTATTGTTGGGAGAAAGGTGTGAAGAAAACGATCAGAGAACAAATAGTAAATAAAACGAAAATCGACCTGCCGCGTACTTTTACCTCCTCTAAATGATTGGATAGATCTACATTTAATTTTGCATAATTACTCTGAAGGATCCTGCGAAAAATATTAGCATCTTCCACTCTCCACTTATGTGTAATTCATTCCAGATATTGTATAGTAACTAAAGGCTAGTAAAATAACAGCACAACCTCCTTTACCCTGTCTCCCCCACCGTCTTCCCTTGATATAAATATTTATTATATTGAATGCCATCATTTACAATTTTTGCTTAATTGCTCTTAAGAATCTTGTAAAAAACAAGCGCACCATCCCCTTCCCCCCCCCATTTTTTCCCTCGAAATAAATTTCCGCCGGTATAATTACGGTACTAGCGGTCCGAAATAAATTACGGACCATATATTGTCATACATGAACACTTGAAATTAATAAAACTTTTATTAATTCACCAAAGTCACTGGACACAAATTTGATTGGAGCACTCTTCTTTAATTCACACAATTTTGCACTAATCACTCGTCTGGAGTTTTTACTCCGATTTCCATAATATTCACACGTCTGCGATCACACTTATTCACTGCTCGTTGGGTATTCTCGTAATGCATTTTGCTGGCCACCTTGAACCGCCGCTTTCTGTTGTTTTCGCTTTTTACTATTGTTTTAGGCGTAATGCTTTCGCGTATTTATAAAGACCCGATTTTTTCGATGCTTCCTGAATAGTTCAGATACCACAAAATTATTCTAGAAACTCGTGACAAAATTTAGATTTTTCCGAGACGAAGCTGTTTTTATGAAAAAGTAGGTATGGAAGTCTTAGGGAATATTATATTATATTTATGACTGTGAATATCTCCTTTGGTGTATGCGCCATAGATACACGCACTCTATTCATATTATTATTTAAGATTAAGGTTATCAGGGAAGAAAATATTTACTTGGTGTATTTCTCGATGGAAAAATATATTTTTCTTTAAAGAAAATTCCCCTCTCGAGGGTGAAAGTTAGTTGAGATACTTGTTGATGTTTCGTCTTATATTGATTTCCCCGGTGTGAGAGTTATTGGATTTCATGCGAGAAACTTTCGTAGGAATAGCGTTTGTTGAGATTTGTGTTCCAGGCCGTGTTAATGAACAATCTCTAGTGTGGATTTTATACTAAGACCATTTTCATTTTATCCTGATATGAACAAAATATTTTAATACAATGGCAGTAATATTTGGTGTATTTTTTACAAAAAATTATAATTAACTTTGTATTAAACCACTTGAGTTTATTTAATAAACTTAATTTTTTTTTTAAATTCAGAGTGTTTTTAATGAAAAATTTATATATTTTGAATAAAAACGAATGTATATCCATTTTATCGAACATCGGATAATTGAAGCGTATTACACTCATAAAAATATCATAAATGACCAACAGCAACCTCAAAAATACGTCAAAAATTTATTATATTTAATATAATTTCATCACTTCCTGGCAACACCGGCGCGGTGTCCTGGCCCATGGTCAACAATTTCATCGCCCGCCTCGATTTAGTCAAAAACACGCGTTTTTTTTCTCTCTTGAGTATTATTACTTTTAATTGATATAAATTAACTTTGTTAAAACCACTTATTTATTGAAAAAATTTAACATGTTTCAAAACCAGTGGCTTCTTCGTCAGGATTACAAAAATAATATTTAAAAATCGAAGTATAGATCAAAATATTAAAAAGTTAACTTTTTACCATTGGCTTTGAAACATGTTGAATTTTTTCAATAAATAAGTGGTTTTAACAAAGTTCCATCCAGAGACCAAAAATCTCCTTGAAGACTCAATGCTCTAAAATTCTGCGGAAAAACGGCCTAGATGAAAGCGAGATCCAAAACCAAAGAAAATACAGCTTGAAAATGACAAGAGCTGACCCCAACCAATGACCCAGGCAATGAGTTGGAACAGTTCCAGAAAGAAAAGGAAGCGTTGTTCATATATATCATGGTTAATAAATGTTCCATACTTTCTTCAAGGTGATAAGCGGTGGTTCTTAGTATAATATCGTTGTCTGTCCATCCGTCTGTTTGTCTATCTGTCCCCGTGACTTCATGTAACGTCCGTAATTTTATTCTGATTCACGGCTAAAAAAAGAAATTAAACGGCCGGAGATTGGGCGTGAATCCCGGGCCACCAAAAAGATACTATAAATATATACTAAGGGCTAAGCAAAGACGCGAACCAATGTTTAGTATTTTTTATGGATAACAGCTAGTTATTTTATAAAAGATTACATAAATATACAAATTATGGTATGCAATAGAAAAGTATAATGGTTTATGACACAAATTCTTTGATTTCTTTTTGAGAATTGTAACTATGAAAACGATTATCTCAAAATGCCATTTTCTGCCATGTCATTCATAATCCATGACTAGGGATGCCATATGTTCCATAACTTAAAAACCAATTTATTAAACTTTATCTATATAAAAAGCCATAGTCCGACGCTATACATTTTTATTTTGAAAAATGTGGAATGTGATCTGGACTCCCATCGTTACAGGTACCAAACTTTAATAATTTGTATTAATTTTTAAGCAAAGATGATACCGTATGAAGCAAAATTAAATACAAATAAACACAGAAGCTACGTAGTAGTTTGTAAATAAGATACAAAATATCATATTCGTTATTGGCAGAATTATTTCCGTAAAACATTGTATTAGAAATATAGTTCGTTCACCATTTTGCTAATGGTTTTCTAACAATACTAAATATTATCATTCCTATTGTCTTCAGTTATCTTCATGTATACATAATTTCAAACATTTTTTTTATTCCTATAAAGTTAAATTAAAATTAAACAAATTCTAAGAATAAAAAATATATATTATCTTATTTCTATTGACTCTGTTTTAGATTTTGGGACGAACATCTTCCGTTATTTCTTATTTGACAACATTATTGGGCCACATTACGAGGTAATAAGAAATAAGGTACACAAATAAGTTAAGAGAACTACTAACTATTCTCAAAGACGAAAAGCTGCAGAGCTCGGATAGTTTCCGCAACGATGACGTAAATCCACCAAATGGACATAAAATATACAACACTCTCTGAACTAGAATATACAAAAATCTTAGGACTCATCATTGATAAACACCTGAAATAGACCATTCATAAAGACAAAGTAATTGACTCCATGGCTAAACTGTCTATCCTTTTCCACAAATTACATGAAATCACACTGAAGACCATAAAAATTCAAATGCATGAGGTATACGTTAAGAGTAGAATAGGATATATGATACCCTCCTGGGGAACCGGAAACAAGACGAACCTAAACAGACTCCAACGACAACAAAATAAAATACTGAAAATGGTCTGCAATTTGAAATACCTGAATCATCATCATCGTCAACTGAAACGGTTTACTGAATATCACAGCAATTAAACGTTGATAACATTACAAAAATCGAAGCACTGAAACTCATTCACAAGGTATAAAATGAAACTAAGACATTAAATTACACAAAATACACGAAAATCATCAGCACTACACTAGAGCGGCTGAAAGCCCAAAACAAAAACTGGTCAATTACGACTAATTTGTAACGGATTAAAATTATACAACGACCTACCACAACGGACCAAACAATTGACTACTAAAAATTTCAAAATAGATGTGACCAAAATACTAATAATATTCTTAAATTTTCACAGCCAATCAGAATCTTCTGGTTTGTATCTTCTGGGGTATTATGCCGTATTTTAACGACGTTTCAGGCGGAAGTTTCTGATCCCATCATATTTTAAATAAATAAAAATATGAATATATAATTACGCAACAAAAATTGGAAGGCAGTTGAAACAAAAAGAAGAAGAAGAAAAATCTTGGTTGCCGAACTACAGAAAGTGGTTCAATGTTCAAAATTCCATTGATTATATATGCACACTTATCAGACAACCTTCGATAGAGGCATTGGATGAAAAAAAGAAGAAATGATCTTTTCTAGCTTTTTAATTAAAGGTGGAAAGCCTTCTCAGGCATTTTTTTATAAATATTTTTCGGGATAAAATATTTAGAATACAAATAAAATCTTATTAATTCCGATTGCAATCGTATTCACCTACCCACGGCTATGTACATCAATAAGACATTTTGAATTCAAAATTCCGAATGGCATTCATTATTTTTCGAGTTTATTCAAACTCTTGAATCATTTATATTTCTTAAAAAAGTCAGATGGTATATTTGCTTTTCGAATACATTTACGATATTATAAAGCATCTGCCGTTTAATACATACAAAAAATATGATATCCTTATTTGTTTGTTATAATGATGTTATGCCTATTTTTCCCAGCAAAAAGTTCACCATCATTCCATGGTATTTTAAAAATTGTACATACATGTTATGCGTGATTTTTTTTTAAATTTTAAACAACGTTAACTCTGATGTAGGATGAATGTAGGAGCGTATGAATGTGGGGGCGAAAATGAGTGATTTGATTGTATGCTGTTTACTGTACGCGGATGATGCAGTATTAATGGCTAATAGCAAACAGGACATACAGAGTCAAGTAAGCAGGATGTATGATGTATGCAAGGAAAGTGACATTATTATGAACGTAAACAAGTCAAAAGTGATGATATTCAAGAAAGAGGAATGTTAGACAACGTATGAAATACTAGTAGGAAATGAATGTTTGGAGCAAGTAGATGAGTTTATGTACTTGGGAAGTATGTTCGATAGACGAGGGAATGTTAAGAAAGATATTGAGAGGAGAGTGACTGTAGGGAATAGGGTGAACGGTGCTTTAAATGCAATAGTTTCTAATACAAATATGTCTATTGAGGCAAAATTATCGGTAAATAATGAAATTCTGGTACCAACACTGATGTATGGAAGTGAAATTTACCGAGGCAAAACTAGCGGTACATATTGAAATTCTGGTACCAACACTGATGTATGGAAGTGAAGCCTAGATCTGGCCGAAAAGGAATAAAAGTAGATTGAATGCAGTGGAGATAAGATCCCTCAGATGTATGTGTGCCAAATCCATTTATGATAGAGTAAAGAATGCAGATATTAGAAATGAATGTAAAGCTGATCTTAGCATAGTTAAAAGATTTAAAAAAGGGTCGTTTAGATAGTTTAGGAATGTTGAGCGAATGAATGAGGAAAGAATGGTACGAAAGATATATATTGCAAGTGTTGATGGCGCCAGAAAGAGAGGGCGATCGCGGAAGACGTGACATGACCAGATAAACCAGATATTGGTAGATGGTCCCGTTAGAAGCCTCAACAATCGGCGAGCTTGCATGCGAAGATGTATGAATGTGTATGAGGCGAGATTTGTATGTCAGGACACAAAAAGTTAGGACAAAAGGACCGCTAGTTTTATATAAATATTCAATAGGTACCTACAGATCTTCGAACCTTCAAAAATATTTCTTTCATGGCAGGGAAAAAATTCTTAAGTCTGAAAATGACCTAGATGACATGCAGTCGTGTAGTCTTTTTAAACGCACCATTTAGTAAATTTGTTTTAAGTCTAGATGATAAGATTCCGGACATGTTGATCCCATAATGCCAATATACATATATGGTTTAAAGAAAATATTAATGTGTTTTGTTCCCAACCTAAGCCACCGGGATCAAGAGAAGTGTTGGGGGTGGATTTGACGGAAATCAGAAGAGAAATGGAGGGTTATACAAGGACGTTATTAATTTGTGGACTGTAATAATGATGGATGGAGGGACGAGTATCAAATTACCAATGCCGACAATATTCCTTTCCTCCTGGCGTTCCGAGGTGAACTCAAACGATCAAAGAGTTGACGACTCTAATCATTCTTACCAAGAGTACGATTGGGCACGGCTATAAAAGGCGAGTGCGCAGGATCTCGTTCTCTCTCTTTCATTAGCCAGCAGGCAGTCAGCATTAGGATTAGCTAAAGTCGGTCGGCACAAGTATTTAAATAAACTGGAGATTAAACAACCTGTCTTTCTTATTTGGTGTTCATATTCTCGAGATTGGGAATACAACACAGAAATTTTTACTTTTACTTTTACTTTACGAGGTTTGAACTTAACAGGTATTGACTAGGGGGGAGGAGTCGTAATGTAAATGCCAATTAGATCTAGATCCGAATACCGAACATGTTTCGTCAAACATTTGTTTTAACTTGTATTAATTAAATCGATGTTGATAAAAAAATTCTGGAATACTAGCGATCTTAAATGATCATAAGTGTGTAGATTTTTTATAGCCTATCAATATATGTATACTTTTTCATTTTAAAACTATGTCGGTTCAAGGATAAGCGATGAAAATGTAGTAACTTAATAAAAGCTTTTATAAAATTTTACCTTAATAAAAACGAATTCAATTTTGTTTCTTTTCCTCACTTGTACTCTCTCAGACAAGCAACTTGGAACATACTCACTTTATGGGAACTCTTGGACAGCACGCTTCGGTTTATTATAATCAACGAAATGACTTCCTTCGCCAAGGCTGCTGTTTAAAATAGAAGGCTGACCCGCTTGGCCCCCAAGTATCATCCATTTCTCTCTCTAATCATGTCAAATGGTGGTCCCATGAGAACAGCGCTGTACGATCGGTAGAAACCATGGGCGTATCACTCCAGTCCAAACATCCCTTTGAGACAAAACACACCAACCCTCTTGTATTTTTTTAAAAGTAGAAATGCACAAAATACGTTTCGCATCAATATTTAAACTAAGCTAATGCTTATGCAATGCAAACAAGACTAACTTTCTAATGTCCTGAAATGGGATTCGAACCATCGACCTTTGGATCACCAGGCAAGTGTCATAACCACTGCATCAATTTGGTTTATATTTTTTTCGTTTAAACATACATAAACATGCATTTTTCACCAATTAAACAAACCGTGCCAAACGTTTTCGTAAAAATCCAAGCTTTAAATGAAAGATTAATAAAACCAAATTGATGAAATCGGCATAATATAAATATGTTTTTCATATATTTTGCCAAATATATTTTTTTTTATATAATTCAAAATATGTTGTAGAGAGAAAGGTGCTTTTGTTATAAACATTCCTCAAAAATTACGGGGAATATTTTTATAATGGTCCTAGAATGCATTTTCGAAAAATGTTTAATGGATAACCAATAGATTATACATTTATATTGTTGAGGTAACTAAGGTGATGGGTTAGGATTGTTTTTTTGAACAGGGTTGTAATGGATAACGACGAAAAATTTGGTTTAAATTATCTGTGGTATAATCACTTCCTGAGTATGATAAGTTTTCTTTGAAATAAGGAAGAAATCGAATACCCGATCTTGTTCAGTAATTATCACTTTATTTATAAACAATCCTCTGCGTGCGACCGTCAGTGCCCGAATGCCGTCGCCCGTTTCCGCCGCTTCCTACCGCATGCATTCATCTCTTTCACACTATCACTACGCACTCCTCATACACCACTCTACCACATTATCATTGTGATTAATATGATTGTTTAGAGAATAAATAAGTTACCCTTCTATTAGACAAATAAATAAGTGCCAATCTAAGGGCTGGTTGTGTCAACTTCGTCTTTAGTGAGCATTCGTTTAAAGCTTAGATTTTTTACTAAAACCGGTTGTTTGATTGTTAGAAAAAGCAAAAATCTAAACTCCAAACAAATGATCACTATAAATCAAGTTGAAGCAACCGGCTTTTGTCTATTCAGATATAAATTATGATGTCATCAAACCTTACGGAAAATTAGTAGTCATATCGCAGCTTTTTAATCTGCAAATGTTTGTCAGAAATAATAATACTCTTATAAAAAAAAATTGTTACATAAGCCTAAAATTTATAAAAAGCACAAATAACATTATAATAATAATTAAAATACATAATAATATTATTGTGTATATGTGTGTGAGTAAATATATAACATAAGAGAATACAAAGATAAAGTCTTCACAGAAATACATACCTTCGATCTCGTTACACTTATGCCAGTATAGGGCGGTTGCTGCTTTTTATATGATTTGCGAATAAAGAAGTTTCTTGAAGTGTAGCTGTGTGTGTGGATAAATCGTCGAGCTGTAGACAGCTCGTGTACCCAGCTCGTGCCTCGATCTACTTATGCGGTATTCTTGCCACTTATGTGTGTGTGTGGCCTAGATTGGTGGTTTATGAATTGTGGTATGAAATGCCGCACACTGTATTAAACCTTTGAATTTAGTTGAAGACATAATCAGTTGTCGATAAACATTACCCACATCCTGGATTAACCGAAAGCATTAAAGTACTTGAAATTATTACGCACATAACCAAGGGTTAATTATCTAACCGACCTCTTTACAGCTTTCACGGGGGACTGTGAGAAATCTAGCCGTCGACCTTAGAAAATGGTCCTAAGGATCGGGTACGAATTTGGATTGGGTCCTCGACCCGATTTGGATAAGCGGAAGATGATGATGTTAAATGATAAAAGTGATGATTCAAGTAACTTTGTATCCGTTTTGTCAAAGTCATCTTATTTTAACTGTTATTTTTCTGAAACAAAATTATTCGAGAAGACATTAATGTCGACTTGCACAAATACTTAACTGTAAAAAGCAGGTCTTAATTAATTTCTTTGCTCATTTAACTGTATTTTTTCATTATTTAATATACTTCATTATTATTTAATTTGTTTTTAAACATAATATATTTGTTTTACTTTTACTAATGCATTTGTATTCAACAATATCGTATTGTTTTTGTTTCCACTTTGTATATTTAAATCTAAGGTTAATTGATTTATTTTATGGTTATATAGTATTTTGTTTTATATTTATAGCATTTTGTTCCCACTTTATTGTCAGCTGTTAATTTCAGGTTTGGTTCATCCTAGTGAGATGGATAACTATTTTTTCAACCAACATGCATAAAGTTTACAATAAATAAACAAATAAATAATAAACGACTGACGTTTTCACGAATAACTGCGACAGTATCCGACACAACCTACATTTGTTACAATGAAGACAGACCCACCGCAACCCAGGACCGTCTTATAAGTACAAGTTCTTACATTGGTCTTTCTCGTTCGCCGCCTGGTTGGCATTTTTTTAATGCTAAAAACAACTATGCGACCCGTTGTTAAAAACAAGCGGGCCGTGCGACTGCCATATAAAATTTTCCCTCATTGTTTCAGCTATTCGTTTCTTTATCAAACACAGATTACAAAAGTATTACATTTGTTACATCAAATTTTTATTAATCAATTAGAAAAGACATACAGAAAAAATCTAATTAACGAAAAAATATTTAAATGTCGCCGGGACTCGAACCACGAAACTCCAATTCTAACCGGGAATGGCGCGTTTTCCAATTTCGCCACGGCACTCTGGTAAGTTAACGAAAATTTTACAACCTTATATGTAGTCTCTTTTTTTAATTGATTGACATTTTTATTCCATTTTTAAAGCAATCCACTTTTTTATAATGCAATGCTAGAGGACGCCAAAAATTAATTAATTTCATTTTAATTTTTGGAAACATTTGATACAAATTAAAGGAAACATATTCTTATTGTGAAGTTGCAATCAGAACAAAGTTCCGTGAATTATTAAACAATTTATATTAATCAATTAGAAAAGACATACAGAAAAATCAAATTGAATTAATATTTTTTATTAAATATTTTTTCGTTAATTTGTTTTATTTGATGTCTTTTCTAATTGATTAATAAATATTGTTTAATAATTCACAGAACTTTGTTCTGAAATTGCAACTTCACAATAAGAATGTGTTTTCTTTAATATACATCAATTTACTTAAAATATATAGGATATTGTGTTATATTCGTGGCACAGAAATATTTTAACACTGCGTACATTTTCAATCAATCGCCACGCGTCCGTAGTCCGTCCCCTGAGGACGCCCATGAATGGCCGGGCCACGTGAAAGCCTTGACTTACTTAACCCCCGAATAAATTGCCCCAAACTGACAACAGCCCCCCAGAGCACACCGCAACAACCCGCGCGGACCGTAAAAAACCTCTCAAACTAAAAAAAATGTTTGTTAAAAATTCTTGCTGGGAAAATATAATATTAGAATCTGACAAGAAAATAAAGGTTTTAAATTTATTTGCAGTGGGGCCTCCTAGCACGAGCCGATTCGTGGTGCGAAGCATCCGCTAATCCCATCGGATACTATGAAAAATGAATAAATTGGTACCAGGCCCTCCACAAAAAAGGCCCCAGTTTAACATCGTCAAAACTCCTTGCGGATCCATGGAATAGAACTTTTGGTGAGGTCAGAGTAAATATCAGCATTCTTACTTGCAGTTGGGTTTGTTGTACTTTTTTTAAGTTTTTAATAAACATTGATATTTTATGATATTTGAAAATATATTTATTATAAGTTTGCGAGCGGGAGAAGAAATATAAATTTGCAAATACGTGTGACCGAGCCGGAACGAGTGAAAGGAATGGCGCATGTGCGCGAATGGCGCTTGGTGGTTAGTGTTGCTAGGCGTCAGCCTCCGGAACATATACATACTTACTAAATATTGATTTAATAAAATATAAAAAGATAAAATAAATAAAAATATTGATTGTAGTCTGTGTTTACTGGGGTATTATGCCGTGTTGTTACGAACTTTCGGGCCGACATTTTGGATCAGCCCTGATGATGGACCCTGTAATGGGATCCGAAACGTCGGCCCGAAAATTCGTAACAACACGGCATAATACCCCAGTAAACACAAAACTTGAAGATTCTGAGTGGCCGTGAAAACCTAAGAACAGTCTATATTGATTGTAATTAAGTGCTTTCTGTCATTAATTTTTAAGACCTTATCAACAGACAAAAAATAACAGATTTATTTCTTTTCTCCAAAATACTAAATAATGTGACCGACAGCCATGCACTTTTAAACATGATATATATTATACATGGATATTCTGGAAAAATAAAGAGTGCTTACGCTATTTTATTGTATCAATAATATTACCAAAGTGAAACACGACTCGCCAATTAACAGAATTCAGAAATTTTGGTTATATCAGTAGTGTAGAATTTTTTAAAGTATGTAGGTCTTCAATAGTATATATGAGTATTTAATGTTATAAATGCTTTTACGCACAATTCTATTTAATTATAAATCTATTTTTACTATTTATACCGTCAATATGATTTCGTTTTATAAGTTTTGCTAGCGCTCTTTATCACAAACAAATGTATTGTTTTTTATTTTAAAAGGCTTTAGATCGTTTATTTGTAAAAAAAATGTATATTTTTTCGTTACACCAAATAAATATTTATGCAGAATATTTAAATTTTTTTTACTTCCATGTCTAAGTCCTTAGCTACAGTCGCAAAGTAAAACATGACTTGAACTTTTCTTAAATAAAAGTTGACCGCAGCAGATTTTTTCAAAATAAATAAAGATGCTTACACGTAATGCGTGTTCTCGTGCAATATTCTTACTATTTTCAAAATAAGCTAAACGCTTGTGTTACGAAAATAGGACTAACTTGCTGATGTCCTGGAATGAGGCTCGAACCGCTGATCACCAAATTATTAGACAAGCGTCGTGACCGTTATTCCACGCAGAATATAATGTAGGTTCCAGATTGACACATTACGCCAAGCTTCTAAAAATTTGGCATTTGTATCCAAACTCAAGGAATGAAAATTTCGTCATGTTTTCAAAATATTCACAAATGTTCAGATGAAGTGGAATTTGTTGTACGAAACCCCACAGAATATAAAAAAAAGGTCTCTTTGAAGATGACGAATTCTTACCAATACCTAAAAAGATTCTTGACAAATAAAATTCTTGTTCTGAAGTTAACAATTCGCAGAGTATAATAAATAAATTAAAAAACTATTTCAAAGAAAACATACATTTCTTAAGTGAAATGTTGTCACCTCCAGGCATCAGACTGTCGACTGCCTTTGTGTCAGCATTAAAAATTCAAATCACTTTTATTTTCGCAAGCGTAATTTTAAATTTTTAGATTATGGAATTATTGACTTTAACAGGTCAAAATAATTCGGTAAATAAGTTTTCTCATCATCAGTTTTATACTATCCCCAATCATCTTACTAAAGACGATAGATGATTCATCTAATCATCTTACTGAAGATGTTAGATGATTCACCTTACTTTCAATGAATTTTATACTAAACAATATTATTTGTAAGTCTCTAAAAGACGAATAAGTATCTTCATCGTTAACCATTTTGTATCTAACTGGATGATGGCATCCTTAACTGCTTCCAACTTTGTTCTTCTTTTTGATATTTAGTGTAAAGTTTTTTTTTTTCAATTGATTCAGCAATATTATTCATAAATAAATTCTCAAATAATTTAGAAAAAAACAAAAGACATTATTCATTTTCATATTTTGACATATATATAACACCCTGACCATGAAAAGGTATTTCCGAAACATGTAGGTGTAATTAATCAAATAACATAAGTATCTTTATACAAATAATATCTACAATCAATATTTTTTAAGTATTTTTTGTTTTATTTTATGATTTAAATCTAGCAGATTTTAGTGAAACAATTAAAATAATAAAAATCAAAAAAATTTAGTATCTCGGACATGCAAGGAGTCATCCAGATAGGTGCGAGAGGTCTTGTACCTTAAATGAAGGGAAACATGGCCGAAATTCGGGGCCCCGGGAAGAAGGAGAACAAGCTGATGAACCTAAGTGGATTGGCCAGTCTACTGTAGAGTTATTCGAGGCCGCAGCAAATTGAACGGTTGAAATAAAGTTGAACGGAGAGTGCACTAGAAGAAGAAGAATGTATATAGGGGATGGAAGAGGGATGTAAATATGTATGTTTGCTATCACACGAAGAAGCACGAATAGAAAAAAAAGGTAACATTCTAAGTTAGTCATAAATATTGGATGAATCTACAATTTTAATGATTTTAATGATTTAAACCACATCACTCGGAGAATGGACCATGTACATACCTGATATATTTTTTAACGTTATTTTGTAATAAAAGGCGCCAGTAATACCTACTTTGATATAATAACTTTCAATACACGTTGAAAAAGGCTAAAATGCATTAATAACAGGTAAAAAAAATCTAAGCGATAGACCCCTTATTCTATATAAATTAAGAAAGAAAGTACTAGAAAAAACGAAGAATATACAGTTTTTACAAATTTCCACAGTAAAACCCTCTAAACATTTTACTGTCCAAGTAAATATATTTTTTTTACTTGATTCTACCTTTCGTTAGGTTAGGTTCAGGGACATTCCGTGAGCATAGGCAAGACGGCGGCACTTAAGGGTAGCAAATTCTAGGGGCGGAGAACTGGGAGCGAAATATTAAAATTAGACATATAATAAATATTTGAAAGACCGTCTCGTATAAGAAAAATTGGAAAGGATCTTCATAAGACACTTGAAGGTTTTTTTTTCCTTAAAATTTTGCGAAAACATTAAAAAATATATATTGGAAAAATATCAATGGAATATCAAATGTAATGTAAAGCTGACCTTAGCATAATTAAAAGGATTAAAAAAGGGTCGCTCAGATGGTTTGGACATGTTGAGCGAATGAATGAGGAAAGAATGGTAAGAAAGATATATAATGCAAATGTTGATGGCGCCAGAGAGGGCGACCGCGGAAGACGTGGCATAGCCAGATCAACCAGATACTGGAAGATGGTCCCGTTAGAAGCCGCAACAACCGGCGAGCTTGCATGCGAAGATGTATGAATGTGGATGAGGCGAGAGTTGTATGTCAGGACAGAAGAGTGTGGCGCTCTATCCTCTCTGCCTACGCCGACGGGGAAACGGCGTGATGGTAAGTTAGTTCAATGGACAAGTTTCATCAAATTGTGTTGTAATATTTAGCCAGAGAGTGGCAGCACTGCATTAGAATTAAATGATTTATAAAAAATACAATATCAAAAAACAACATGTTTTCAATACAAAATCCAAAAAAGCTGTAAATGATGCTGCCAAATATATCAAATTTTTTAGTGTTAGAACGATATGTCTTAAAAGAAATCGTATAAGAATTTAAAACTTTATTAACTAAATGAAATAAATTTGTAAATTCTCCGATTTCGATAGCTAAAAAAGTTTCGATATTTCAGATTCCGCTTAATCGTCCCATCACTATTATTGATTCAAAAAGATACCAATATTCAATGATTATGGGTGAGTAATGTATTTACGAGTATATACATCACAATTGTTTTTTTTTTCGTATTCGAGAATATTATTTTACCAAATGTTATATAACGTTCCTTCAGATTAAACGGTAGTTTAAACTTTTTATTGAGCTTCGACATTTGGCAAACATTTATTAGAGGAATGATAAAAAAAAAACAGTAAAGACTGAATTCTAAAATTTATTTAAAAAAGAAACTTTATCTATGGACGTCACTGGCTAGGTAAGGTCAAGTTAGATTATGTGAAGAGTCTTCACCCTGGACTGCCATGGGTTTTTACGAGCGGTTCGAGACAGCTTAGTCCCCCTAGCCAACAATGGTTACCTTCCCCTAAACAGCGTTTGACACTTTGAATTAAACAGCAGTCTATTGATATACCCCATGTTCATCAAGACGCATCGTTTAAAAGTTAGGTGAAGTTTTAATTGCGAGCTCTTCCTCTAAGTCATGGTACAGTTCCCTACCACTAATTGCACTCAGAATAATTAGTTTTCAGTCCAAATATAAACTTTATCTCCTCGATACTTTCAACTAATTGAGGTATCCAAATTCTAATGGCACAGAATACTCTTCCATTTACTTCGTCAGAAGTTTGGGTCTTACGGGCGTGAGCAATTTACCAATACGAAACTTTTAAAAGTAAAATATTTAGTACTGTAAGGGATCGTATGTGTTAGAAAGCTTTTGTGGTTTATATTTGTGGTATGATTTAAAATTAAAAAAAATATATTTATACTGCCTGAATAAATTATTTTGTAATTGATATAAATTAACTTTGTTAAAACCACTTATTTATTGAAAAAATTCAACATGTTTCGAAGCCAATAAAATAAATACATTTGAAGAAGAAATTATTTTGCTTTAACCTTTCCCAAACGGTGCTAAAACTCTGTGGAAACTTTTAATTTTCACGTATAATCAAATTTTTAATTATTCTGTTCGCAGATCGTCGATGTGGCTATGGAAATGAAATGAAATACTTGAAAATTAAATTAAAACGTTTTATTTATTACCTACACAAAGTCACTGGACACGGATTTAACCAAGGTAACTGTTATTTAATTCACGCTAAATCTCGCAATAGTCTCATGAAAACCTTCAACTCTTATCTAGAAATTCTGATTCACATCGTTTGAATCGCTCTGATTACTATCGAACACTTCTCACACGCCGGTAGCTACATACTTTATCTAAATTTATCGCTGGTCAGAAGCCGCACTAAGGTCGCTCGTTAAATTTATTGTCACTTGGTCACACTGAATCACCGCTTTCGCTTTACCTGTGTATTCGTAAAAACTCTCGCCACGCGCGCGCTTGTCATCGCTTTTATGCGCAAATGTTGGTTTGCGAATGTTCGACCGGTTTCTCCATACATCTCTAGTGATTATGATTTCTTCGAAAATAGTTGAGACTTGGATAATATGTAGTCTCCATTGTTTTTAGACTATTGCTAATTAAGAATGTAAATCTGTACCTACAAAACTCAATGTCTGTCTGTCTGTCTGTTCTCTATACAAATCCACACCGTTTGTCCGATTCGATTCAAATTTTGTATACTTTTGCTTTAGGACCCGGCGGGTAACATAGGCAACATTCCCCCCTATTCTCATACCCCTTCCCCTCCCCTTGACATATTTTCGATGCAAATCTGTACCGTTTGACCGATCGGACTCAAAATTTGGAAACTTATTCTTAAGGACTCGGCGGGTAATATATGCACAGTAATACAATTCCCCCCTATTCTTTCAACCCTTCCTCTTCGCTGATATATTTTCGATGCAAATTTGTACCATTTGACCGATCGGACTCAAAATTTGGAAAATTATTCTTTAGGACCAAGGGAAATACATGCGACATTTCCCCCCTATTTTTTTACCCCTTCCCTTCCCCCTGATATATTTTCAATGCAAATCTGTACCGTTCGATCGATCGGACTCAAAATTTGTAAACTTATTCGTTAGGACCTGACGGGTAACAAAAGTGACATTTCCTCCCTTCTCTTTAACTTTTTACCCTCCCCCTGATATATTTTAGATGAAAATCTGTACCGTTCGACCTATCGGACTCAAATTTTGTAAACTTATTTTTAAGGACCCGGTGGTTAACATTGGTGACATTTCCTCCCTATTCTTTTACCCTTTCCCCTCCCCTGATATATTTTTGATGCAAATCTATACCGTTCTAATCGAAACTTTGTTTACCCTCACAAATTTATTTTAAACTTAATCCTTAACCCGTGCAACGCTGGGTATGAACAGCTAGTATTAAATATATTTCACACATTCAAGTTCACTTGTGTGGAGTGCAATTTCGCGGATCCCACTTTTGTATGATGTGATACAGGTGAATACAGTTGATATGAACAGAAAACCGCGGTCAGTTTTTTGTTGTTTATTTATTTTAGAATTAAAGTGTGTGCTTTACCGCTCAACCTTGGTAGACAGCGCGGTCATCAGCTATGCAGCTGCAGATCGATGCACCGGGATCCATGCGGCGTTGATGACGGGTGATCTTCAAGCATGGTCGTAGGACGGGTCAAAGTGCTATCGTTGGAGTGGAGAGTCCGGTGTCGTGAAGCTGGAGATGGTGCTGATGACTGATGTAGGTGGCGTATTGCGATGAGGTCGAGGATGATGGTGGTACCACCGGAATAAAACACAATACAAGGTCAGTAACAGGTTTTTTATGTATACCAAAGAAGTATTACATAAAATAGTGATGGGTCCGCTCTGTACTCATTACTACAATGTAGTACAACATTACATTGAAATGCATTTTGGGATTGAATGAAGAAATCTGGTTGGCGACTTTTTTTTTTATAGGTCGCCAAATATTACTTTGGAGAAAATATCGGCATTTATCTTAAATATTTTTCTCGTTGACCTTTCTTTTTTAGCTCGCCAAACATTTTATTTGGGAAAAAATATAATTAGTTCACTAGTACTACAATTTTGTAGTACAATTACTTCATTTCATTACTTTACTTCATTACTTTGCTTCATTAGTACTACAATTTCGTAGTACTACAATTATATCACTTCGTGTATTTTTACTACAATTGTAGTGTACACTTTGTAGTCTTCAAACTGGTGAACGTGTGTGTGTTGTAGTCTTCATTTTGAAATGTAGTTTTTCCTTTCGCTAATTATAATAGGGTATATGTATGAAAAAGTAAAGAAGTATCATTACCAGCTGCGAAAATCTATGTATACTTGTTCATGAGAAGAGACCACAGATGTCTTTAGAATAGTCCATTCAAATAAACGAAAGATTCTCAGATTTGAACATATATAGAACATTCAAAATATTAGATAATGTGTGGATGTATCGATGATATAAATTGGTGATCACTTAAGCCGGCTCATACAGGTTGTAAGCCCTGGGCCATCGTATTAAAAGACTTCCACACGCATTTATCGAACTTATAGCTTCGTCTCTGTGAGACTTCTACAATTATCTTAATTAGTTAATAATCTCTCTGGGGACATAATCCAGTAACTGCTTTCTTAGAATATACCTACATGTAAAAAATATTGTTAAAAAATCATGTAATCGTTTTCTTAAAATACGTTTTAGAGAAAGTTGCATTATGTGCGCAATAAATTTCAGTGGCGTGCACTAGGCAACGGCGGATTAAACGGTAGGTGGGCTGGATGGCCGCCCACGTCCTGAAGTAGCCTCAGGGCAGTGGCATATCAAGGGGTGGTACCTACCCCCCCAAGACCTAAGTTCTCTGATATCCACGATCAATGCAAATAATAATTTCAACCAATGTAATACGAAAATAGTAATACTGTAAATGTTCCTCAATTAGTGTCTACGAATAGAATAAATGTAACCCTCAAAAATATTGACATGACAATTTTTTAATTAAAATTGAATTTTTAAAATGAAAATCACTATGTACATTGGTAAAATTATCGAATTAAATTAGTAAGAAATGAGATTTTAAATTTTACCGCCCAGGGCCTCCAAGCGATGTGCTCCGCCACTGGACAAGGGCTTAAGTTATGTTGCTTATAACAATACTGCTGTAGAATTACGGGCTGCATTGCCACTACAAATTGTTTTTACCTGCGCTTGAAGAGCTTTGTGTGGGAAGGTAAAACAATATTTCAAAAGCGTTTCATCGTAAAAAGTATAACCGTTTTTTGTGTTCTCGATTAATACTGTTCCTATTAATCTATTCATAACTTGGATTAAAAGGAATAATATTAATCAAGAACAAAAAAAAAGATTATATAATACGCTAAAAAATTATATTTTCTATGACCATCGGCCAGAGCATATCCGGGAGGCTAGCGGCCTTCGAGATGTGGTTCTACAGGCGCATGGCGAGGACTCATTAGTCAGAACATATGAACAAAAACAAAAACAAACAAAAAAGGTGTTGAGCAGGGTGGGTAAAAATAGGGCGGCTCCTGAAAAGAATCGCCCAACAACGAGCGAATTGGATAGGCCATAACATAAGGCACCCAGGCCTGCTTTTTACCATTGTCGAGGGAAATATTGAAGGCAATAATCGTAGAGGCCGCCCGAGATCAAGCTACATAGACCAGGTTATCGGAGATGTGTGCTGACACCTGCAAAGATGTGAAGAGGCTGGCATAAGAGAAGTGGAGAGATCGAGTGCTTGGTGCAGACCAATCCTAGGATTGTGACCCAAAAAAAAGTAAAACAGCATACGAAGTTTAAAAAAAAATCCGCATAGATAACGTTTTATTAATCAATATATATACATATATAAAGAAACCCGTGTTTTCCTACCCGCCAAGTTTTCTCCACAACCAACCACAACCACCCACTGGAGGTTATAGTGGTGGATAGCCCTTGGTGTCACATAGAAAATATGCGAGTTTGGTGGGGCTGGCTGTGCGTGGGTGGGAGTGGGTGATGAAAATGTGCTCTCTAGCGCAATTTTTTGTTATGGGAAGGCCGCAAATGCTTCAGATTGTTTCAAAACAGGCGCGCCGACTGTGTCAGTGAGTCTAGAAGGTTCCGAAAAAACCTGCTCTAGAAAGTTCTGGAAGGAGAAGGTTCTAAAAAATTCCCAAAAGTTCTATAAGGTTCTTAACTGAGTGGCGGAATGTATCGGTGTGTTTAGAAGGCTCCTGTACATTCGAAAAAATTTTGAAAGTTCTGGAAGGAGAATGTTCTAGACGGTTTACGAAAGTTCTATGACGATACAAACAGTGAACTAAAAATCTACGCGTGCAGAGCCGCGCGAGCACAGCTAGTTTATTTATAAATATTAATTTAATTCCATTCAAAAAAGCCCCCATAAACTTAAATACACTTATTGCAGGATTTTTTCTGATGTACATAAAAATAAATCTACATCCGTATTTCATTTCCGACGCCTCCGGCGCGTGTTGTTATTTCATTTCCTCAAGTGCCGGAGGTCACCTTGCAGGATCGTAAATATAATTAAATACTGTTTTATTTTTATCCCATGCAGATCATCCTTTGGAAGCACCATTCACGGAAAGTAATTAATGCCTGACTTAGTGTCATTCGAATTATTTAATAAAAAGTTGGAAATATATATAGTGTGGGAGATAAAACTTAGGAAGTAATTTGACGATATTAACAAGGAGTTGATTATTTTTTTTTATTGACACTTGCTAAAATATATACAAATGTAGTACTGTAGTAGAAATTTTTTGAAAGAAAGTGGTTACATCATGTTTATTTCCGTGGGCTTTCTCCTCCGTGACTAAGAAGCAACTTTCCCCATTTGATCGAGACAGAAAAGAATATTGTAAACTCGTTAAGAATTAAATATCTCCATTAGGGCATACGATTATTTTAATCCGAAAAACCATTTGTTAAAAACAATAGTTAAAAAAAATGTACTTTTACTCCCAGTTTTACAAAAAACAGTTTTTTATAGATAAAATCCTAATCAAAGACAAGCTCCATAGAAAAAAATATTTGAAAAAAATCTCCAGTACAATTTTAGTTTAATAAGTATTTTAATAGATGTCCATAAAAATAAAAAAATAACTTCCATTGTAAAAGATTACTGAATTTTAATTCATTCATCCTCCTTAAATATTCCTTAAATATAATTGGGAGGTGATCAATTTCTGTCCATTAAAGATAATGGTAAAATGTGAAATTTTTTATATAATTTGCTGTTAGTATATAATGCCACGAAACAGAATAAAAGTTAATAAATGAAATTATTCCCGGAAATGGAGTTATTATTATATTGGTTGATTTATTTATGCAGCAGTGGAATGACGTAGGCTGTAGTCAAAAAATATGTTCAATACAACCTTAAGAAGATTTATTATTTCTAGATATTTATCTCGTATCTGTCTTTTGAAATGTTGTCGCATTGAATTTGTTTGTTTTATTATTCCGCACTGTTGAAAAAGGAAAACAGACGAATATTTACCTATGCTATATTTACATTATATACGTACGTTAACAAAGATACGAAAGTAAATATATATATATATCCAAATATCACGCCTTGCTACAATTGAATTAATTAACTTGATTATAATATTCAAAATTCAGTTCTGCAGAAAATAAACTAAACACAATCAAGAAATTGATTGTGTTTAATTGAAACTAAACACGAACTAATTACGAATTAAAACTAATATCATGTAAATCAAACATATAATTGTAAGTAAATATATCTTCCAGGGAAAGCATCCTAATCATAACCAAATATCGTCCTAACAAATTGGAATAGGCGAGAATTTGATATATTTCCATGATTACAAACACACACAACATGTATTTGGATTTTGGAAGTTATCTTAAGTACTATCCTGTGTAGCGCTAAGCACTACTATAAAGCTGTACTCTGAGCTGGTACCCTCCTCATCTGTAGGTAATATATACTCCGCGGCTTAATTCACAGAATTCCACTAGAGAAGTGCTCAAATATGTTTCTGAGATGGTTGCACAAAAAAAATGTACGGCAAAAATTACACAAGAACAAAATAACACACGCAAAAATCCACTCACATTTAAATTAATTATTTTATTATATCCTCACATAAGCTATCATAATCTAACCCAAGCCAACTTAACTTAACTCTTATCTCTCATCTGTTAGAAATGTGACAATATTTATATGTAATCTCAGTGGTGATAGTTTTATTACAAGATATATCTATATATTATGGTATCGCTTAGATATACAATACTGATAATTATTTGTGTAGGACAATTGTTCATCCAAGTGACTTTTTTAAATTTTTGCAAGGTTTTTAACATTTTATTCCACTTATATTAAAGCGAATGAATTTTTCAATATTGACATAATTTACTGTAATGATTTTTCAATATTTTGCAAAAAATAAGTAAGAAATATTGAAAAAAAATGCAAAGTTTGATATTGCATATCTCCATAACTATTAATATTAGGCCATGTTTGCTTGAACATTTTAGACTCATAATTAGTCAAGAATCTACTTGCCAAGTTTCTGCTGCTAGCTCTGGTACACCCTGTATGTTATATTCATTATTCACATTTCCTTACGGCTCCATGGCCCACTGGCTTATTCAGGAATAACGTTTTAGAGATTCCGGTCTGGTAGTCCAGAATCATGCGATGTTTGGACTGCTCACGTTAACGATCTCCTTCGCTAGAACAAAACTCGGAATAAGCGAGGGGTTGTGCAAGAATCAACGCCTTTCAAATGTGGTGTTGAGGACACATTTGCGGTGGTCTCCCTAGTCTAGTGGGCATGAAAATGGCTTCTTTACCGGGGTTTCAGGTTCAATTTCCGGTGAGGTTACAGTTCATATGTGCGATTTTTTAAGCCTGGATGATTTTTTGTGATTTTGCATATTGTGTGTTCAATGTTTATTTTTTTAAATCTGTTTTCTAATTACTGTTGTTTATTTTATTCATCATCGTCATCAACTTCATTCCTTTGTCCTTGTAGGGTCGGGGGCATGAAAACTCGACAAGGTACTTCCATATTCCCGTGTCTTGCGCAGCTTCTGCATGAGTCAATCAATCTAGATCCATTATGTTTTTATACAGATTTTTTGTTGCTTCTACCAGCTTAATCTAGGGCGACCCACCGTCCGTCTTCTTTCCAAGGTTGCCATGAGGATTCTCCTTGGTATTCGTTCCTCTGGAATTCTAAGCACACGTCCAAGCCAATTCATTTGTGATTTTTCTATGTGGAGGAGTAGAGACTCCATGCCGAGTGTCAGCACTTCTCACTCTGTCCATCAGTGTGACTCCCGATATCCCCTTTAGCAAACTCTTCTCATCAGCCTGGATCTTTGCTCTCCCTCTCTCCATCAGGATTTTGATGACCATATATTTGGGTTCGGATTTTCTAATCACTGCAGAGAGGCATAGAACGTAGAACGCTAGCTGCAGCTTCAATTTTATTTTATTTATTAATAAAGAGTTATGTTTAATAAAGAGTTATGTTTAATAAAGAGTTATGTTTAATAAAAAGTTATGTTTGTTACTACGCCATGGTCGTTAGACATATTTAACTGTAACTGGTGGCGTATATTTTATACGAACCGTGTTTTTTCCGTAAAACGATTCTCGACATTTCGTTGAATTCTTATTCAACGTCATCAGGAGGACGATGTTTACTTGTTATAAATATATTATACCCAGATTAGTGAGGGAGTCCATTGAAATATACAAACATTCCAATTTCAATAGAGATGACAGTTACAACCTATCAAGTATTTGGCGCCCTGTTCTTAAGACATTGATTCAACCCTTGAGAGACGTCGCAGTAAAGTCCGCCGACGTAACTAGTACATATTACACACTGGCGACCTCTATTGTAGAAGAAGTGAATACTCCACAACAAATTGCATATAATTTACGCCCTCAAAAGCAGTAATCAGTCCGCTCCCTTCCACCGCGGGTAAAGGTCATCCTTCTGATGGCGTTGAATAAGAATTCAACGAAACGTCGAGAAACGTTTCTCGGAAAAACATACGGTTCGTATAAAATAGCTGCAACCAGTTACAGTTAAATGTTATTAATATTTTCAAAATGTGTTTTTGCTTACTGTTTATTTTTAAATATTGTGTTTTTTCCTATGATTGTTATTTTTTTGGTAATTAATTGATTTGATATTATTTACAGAATATTTTGCCAGTACCTAATCAATGAATTATTTATATTTGCACTTTATCCTTGTAAAAATTCTAGACTTGATAGTACTACACCTGTTGATGCGAGATTCTGTTATTTCCGAAACTTCAGTAGTCAATTTTAAAAATTTTATTAAATTCAGGTTGAGGTAACAGAGTTGATATTTTTCAATCAATTTAGTGATAATTTTTTTATTATTTAAATAGTTAAATTATTTTATCTTTGTATTTTATAATGTTATAATTATATACATCTTCCAGGAAACGTCCACTTACCATATTTAAAAAAAATTTATTAAAAATAAGGTTTTGCGCTGTAGTTACCTTAAATAAATTTAAAATATAAAAGTATGGAGCAACCTGGAGGAGTTTGCAAAGGTGGGATGGTTACAAACATGAATAAGGAGAACCAACTGATAAAAAAAGATTCCAATAATATGTTTATCATTAATAATCTGCAACATACTTCCCTTCCGTTGAATAATAATTAATTGAAGTACTTCTCGGAAATGTTTGGGCACGTTTTGGATAAAACAAATAAATACGAAGGAATAAATATTTTTCCGAGAATTTATTTACATTGGCATTTAAGAAATTAAGATTAATAATATTCCCTTCACGAGAATACTCGAATTCGGAAAACATTCCAATTTGACATTCGCAATAAATGTAATCCAATAAGACAAATTGAAATCACCCGTAACAGATTATTATTATTAGTCTTATTTCAAAGGAAATGGCCAGAATGCTCGGCACAAGTCGTTTGCAGGGTCAAATCAAAAACCGCTGGGCCATAGGGTCGAAATAAAATAACAATTTTACGGTTTCTAGGTTAAATTAATTCTAATTGGACGAAGATATTGTGTTCTAAAAGTTTTTTTTTTAATTATTAAAATCGCTAATAGTAGTTTATAAAACAATATCAAAGGCAACAAGATCACACCGTACAATATACAAAAAATATTTTTTTGATTTATACACCGCTAGGACATAAAAACTACTAATACCACTGAAATACAAACATGACGTCATTTTTAACGAGTTTTATAGCTTGAATATATGTATGCCTATAGCTAGACCGCATTCAAAAGAATGTGCGCAAATAATATGTATGTTGTTACGATGCAAAAAATGAACAAAAAATAAGTTTTTCTAGTAAGTAAATAACCTTTTTTAAACTAAAAAATATGTATTTATTTGAATTATCACATTGAGGCTTGTAATACAGGCTTGCCAGGCTACTTTCCCCCGCTTTCTTCTTACCGGACAAAGCTAAGGAATGGTCGTTTGACTGTGGTCGACTTATAGGTCTATCCTCTATTTATTTTGCCAAGATTTTTTTAATTAGTCTAATTCGTGATGTTTTTTTATAAAAAATAATTCAGTTACATTCGGCCATACACGAATCCGTCAGACTTTTTGTCAAAATATTTTTACATATGTCAAAAATTTTATGTCTATAAATATTTTGCTGGATTATTTATAATTTTTTTGTAGGTGTGAATCATATGGGATAACCAGTTTTTCAAATATTTACTTAATATTTATTATTTAATTATTGTATTTTTATGTATTTCACCATGAAACTGGCATTTACGTCACGACCCTTCTCCCTACCTTCGTCCATTCTCAGCAGTAAAAAACCTTTTCAACAGAATTTGTCAACCTCTCGCAACAGTGTGCTTTGAGTGCTCAAATTGGAAGACCAGTGTTGGGACCATCGAATTCGTCTCAGACTTTCAGGAAAGGAACTTTTTTTCGTCTCTTTTACATCCCCCAAATTACTATCGTTCCCGTATTCCTCCACTCCCAGTTCTCGTTTTATCCTTCCATTACTACCCCCCCCCCCCTCCCGTCTTTGTTTTCGATGCGAATTTCCGGGAACTATTTATTATTTTGTTCAGTTGTTTAATGATATTAGTTTTGACTGGAAATATATAACGACTGAATAATTCACCAATCCGTCTCTGTTAGTTGGAATAAATATACTTAATATATTCCTTTATCCTGAAGGAATCATGACTCAAGGGAAGAACAATAAACCAACACTTAAGTAAAGACTCTCATTTACATACATAAATCACATTATAATTTGCTGACTTTGAATTTCGTGACTTTGTAGCCGTTGAATCAATTGTTTTTACAACTGAATAGGAATGTAGTAAAAGAGTAACAGGAGAAGGATGATTGAAATATTTTTTAATTGAAGACGATTGAAATCTTAATAAGGTAAAGCCAAAATTGTTAACCCATAATTTCAGGATTCGGTTTTTATGACAACAGGAACCCGGAATCATAAATTGATCGTATGCTCCAATTTAACAGTAATAAACAAAGGTCAGAAAGAACAAATATAATATTAATTTTTATTTTTTTTATTCTTTGAGTATGTTTTACAAGAATTTATATTTCCTCATATAAACAGAATTACGCGTGAATAATATATATTTCAATTCAAAATTAGTTTTCCTTTAAACTATGTTATAAACACAATATATAATAAATCACTACTTTAGTTTCGAGAGGAGTAGTCCTCCGTATCATCAGGTATTACATAATTAAAATAAAACATATTTGAATTAAAATGTAACACCACGAAGTAACTGCCTAATCTTTCGATGATAATATAAATTTCATTCAAATCGCCTCGTTCCCAAGACCGCTACAATCCAAAATGTCGAGTTCTGAGCAATTCGCATTTGAAGTTTCAACCTTTTTATTTCTTCGTCTCAATATTAATTACAACTAAACTGAAGCAAACTACCTCGATAGTGTACACATATTAATAATGTAAGTAATTTTTGTATATACTTATGATTTGTAGCCATATTTAAATTGTGGCAATGTTTTTCTAGATATTTCGAAAATGTGATATAGCAATATGGCAATAATTAGTATGAATCACAAATAGTACTAGGTAAGAGATATGGTAGTCTTTCATTATGATAAATTGTCGCTGTATATATAATAAAGCCAATGTGCCGTTTAATACATTCTGAGATCTGAATCAATTTGACAATTTTTTATATAAATAATGGAGATACTAAAAAAAACATTGCCGTTCATCTGAAAAATCTGCCTAGTAATTACTTAAAATATTTTATATAAATTTAGTCTGTGCAATTATTTTTTAAAACAGTTTAATTTGTTTATCTTAGGGTGTACTAAAATGGCACATAGGCTTAAATATTGCTTAATTTAGTTTTCATAGGCAATAACCATCATTTTTCGGTTTGTGGCGGTATTGTCCTAGAAATACGAAAATTAAGCATCACATATATATATATAATATATATATATATATATATATTATATATATATATTATATATATATATATTTTATATATTTAATATATATCTAGCTTCCTAGCTTAATTTTACATTCAGCTTAATATATGCAAAAAATGATTTTAAGTTAGTATGTAATCAATCATTGAATAAGTAATATGGTTAGTTTTTTTTTATGTTAATAGCGTTAATGTTATTATGTTAATGGCTTTGCGGTTGGAAATAATAATTAATTACAAAGATATATTAACACTACACCGCAAGATTGATTACTAATAATTTTAATGTTTTTTAATATCTTTTATTCGTTAAAGAAAATTCACAATTCATTTTTTTATGGATGTTACCACTCAACTTGTTCTACGGTAAGTTCCTAAGAATTATTTATTGTATGAAATAAAATGCTACATATATAACGAAATAAATGCATTCATATGTGTTCATTCGCACAAGTACGTACACACGAAAAAATGCATAATATTTCACTCCAGAATCATATCCCGGGAATGGATTCTTTCGTCATGAAAAGAAACAAAACGAAAATAAATTATAATTGATATAAATTAACTTTGTTAAAACCACTTATTTATTGAAAAAATTCAACATGTTTCGGAGCCAATGGCTTCTTCGTCAGGATAACAAAAATAATATTTAAAAATCGAAGTATAGATCAAAATATTAAATGGTAAATGATAATATAAAATACCTAATTAACATGAAATAAAATTAAATGGAAATAAGAAAGAGTGTAGATAGTAAATTAAATATTATAAATAATCAGATCCTTTTTGCAAATAGTTATCTTTTAAATTTATTTTCATGTTAATTAGGTACTTTATATTATCATTTTCCATACATAACTTTTTAATATTTTGATCTATACTTCGATTTATAAATATTATTTTTGTTATCCTGACGGAAAAGCCATTGGCTTCGAAACATGTTGAATTTTTTCAATAAATAAGTGGTTTTAACAAAGTTAATTTATATCAATTATAATTATGTTACCACAAAATAAATTTGCTACATTTGAAGAAGAAGAAAATAAATTAATTTATATTTAATCTTCTCAGTGGTCCTGAATTTGTAGAGGACGACACAGACTAAAGCAGTATTTTAATTTATATTTTTGCATGGTGAGCAGTTAAGCCTATGTTTTAATATGACTGGAAGCTCTCAATCCGTCTAGCCGGACTCTTACTCATTGTTTTACAACTCTTCTATTTCACTTCACAACAGAAGGTTCGTTGCTTTGATGCGTTGTGTTCTCTTACATGTATTGGGTCAAGTGCGCCTGACAACTCATTTACATTAACGTGACATTAAATCTGCTCGGACGTGAAACGAATTCCCCCAACTTTCGGGATAACCCTCCCCTAGTAGTGACGTGGACCCTATCTTCCGGTGGGGCGGACCGACTGTGTGCACTGATATATTTTTAAATTTGATTTCAGAAATGTGACGAGGAATTCGGATAACAATAATAACGCTATGATTTGATATTTGTTCAAGGAATTTAATAATATTTCCCTTCCAATCAACAGAACGCTTCTGCCGTCTGACATGTCACACATTCTAATTAACATTGTTGTATTGATTCGCTCTGCCTGCTTCGTTGAAGGGTAGTTTTTTTTTTAAATATCGGCACGTGCGGTAAAGTTTGGAATTTAAATTAAATTCATTGTCAGTATACGCCACTCATCAATGGGACATTTTAAACGATGAGCTATAGGATAAAGTAAAAGAAAAAACTCAATTCAAGTACACATTCATATTTGTGAAGTTGTAATTTTTTCAGAACAAAGTTCGGTGAAATTTTTAAAACCAAATTAATTAATCAATTAGAAAGAAATACAGATAAATCTAATCTGAAACATAATTTGCGTCTTTACTAAGCCTTAGTATATATTTCTAATATCTTTTTGACGGTCCACGTAGAGGTGGTGGTAGCGATGTGCGTAGAGCACTGCTCGCCGCTTACGCGTCCCAGGTTCGCGCCCTACTTCCAGCCTTGTAATTTATTTATTTTTTGCCGTGAATTCTAATGAAATTGCAGACGTTATAGGAAGTTATAGGAAGTTATAAACAATACATAATAAGATACGCTAAAAGCGCCTAGAAATTAAAAATATATTTCTAAAATCAAATACAAAAATATTTTCTTCAAAATGAGCAAAATGATACAAATTTACATTGTATTCTCACGAAGGAAACAGTGGGCTGAATCATTTATATATTTTAAAAATATAAAACTATAAAAGCAAAGTATATTTTTATTCATTACATTAAAAATATTCTTTGTACTCATTGTGCGTGCTCAAATTAAAATAAATATGAATGTAAAGATAGTCGAGGCCCGCTGTGGTTTCAAACCGTTCGCATCAACCAAACGACCAATCAGGAGCTCGATGCGGGCACCGGCAAGCAACTAGAAATTAGCAACGACCAATTAGAAGCCTGATACGACCGACAAGGCGCCGGCCGCGCGCCGCTATCACCACCACTCTTTCGCCGACCGCCGTAGTCTACACTACGCTACCCATTGTTATCCGCACTCCATTATTGTAAACAGTTCTCATCAATAAACCGACTGACTAAAATATGAGTATTTCTTGCCATCCTGTATCCCTATCTATCCCGCCTTAGCTTGTAACATACATCTACACAATGAACTCGAGCGCATTCAAACAATACACATAATATGACTTCATATCATACACACACAACCTCATCCGTTACAATATTACTATTATTAAATATCTGGCAAAATAGGCAGGACAAGATCTGAAAACTGTTATTTTTAATACAAAATGGCAAATTTAAACTACTATTCGTCGTTTATCCCTTTTATTTCATTATTCTTTAAAATTTCTAAATGATAAATGCAGTCGTTCTGCACGCAGTCCAATGTATTTGACGTATTAACATCATCAAGACAAAATAATATTTAAAAAAAATATTAATTGTATTATTTGTATATATCTACTTCTTTTATTTGATTAATTACACCAACGTGTTAACAATTCAGGTGTTTATAAACTGTCGTATGAAAATTGTACAGCATTTTATATTGGAAAATCCGGTCAAAATTTCAATGTAAGAGTTATAGAGCATTTAAGAAGACTGAATAATCAGGTTTTTTTCTGACATCATCATTATTAGATCATTTATTAGAAAATGATTTAATAGAAAATGATCACTTTTATTTCTTTAAAATGGTTTTGATAAAAATTTAGGACTTTCTGTTTTACACATAAATAATTTTGGTCTGAAATTGAATAATTTAGAATCATTAGAAATTAGTAAAGCATGTAATAGTAAACAAAATATTATTTGTAATCAATTAATTTAAACTATTAGTCCAATTCTAAAAAAATTTCCAATAATTGCTAGTAATCAATAACTTCAGTAATAATATTTGAAAATATTTTTTCAAATAATTAAAAAAAAGCAAGAAACAAGACATTTTATTCTGATATTTTGACAGTTATACAACACCCTGAAGATGGAAAGGTTTTTCTGAAACATGTTGGTGTAATTAATCAAATAAAAGATGTAGATAAATTCAAAATATTCAAAATTCGGCTATAAAATTAATAAATAAAGAAAGTGCTACTAAAGATATACAGGAACTCTTCAAGAAACAAGGCTCTATGCCAATTAACGCTATCTTGTGGTACAAACTAATTACACGACATCATGAAGATGGGACATATAAGCATAGATTGATTCATAAACATAGTATCAGATTTACGGTTAAAGAAGGACTACGAATACCGAAGGTCATAAATAAATATGGACAAAGAACATTAAAATATGTCATACCAAAAATATTTAATAAAATCCCATGTCGTGTCAAAATGGATATTAATAAAAAAGGGCAAAATACAGAATTAATGAATATGTTATTAAATAAAAGAGACTTATTTTGATTTTGGTAATATTTGTATTTTTTCTTGTATTTGTTGTATAGTATTGTAGATTTGTATTTGAATTTATAAGATCTATTGTAATTAATTAATATGAATGTATTTCTGGTAAATACAATTTATTTATATATATGTATTGATGCACCTACAGACAAATATCAATGTGATGTTTTGTGGGTCTGAGATGTAAAAAAAAAAAAAATAATAATAAATAAAAATAAATAAAAAAAATATACAAATAATACAATCTATATTTTTTTTAAATGTCAATCAATCTATAATGTTTCTGAATCAATTGAAAAAAAATACAATATTTAACTGCGTAGTTATTTTGTTCTGTATAAATGGGTATAAAATTATCATATTAAATTAAATTAACACACATACCTACATACGAAGACTCCCACCCATGCAGCATCGTTCCCACATCTCTGTTGCCCGGAGCGCGATCGGCATCCTGCTGAGCCCTCCACTATTTGCATTCCCGTAAGCCCTCCTTTATCCTCGCTGGATCTGCGCTCCTGGTCTAGACAAATGCCGAGAGCTACGGCGCACACACAATTACTGAGAATTTTTTTGTTTTATCCGCATAAAGTATCATCATCTTGATTAATTAAACATATTCTCTCCCTTCTCACACATTTGTGCATTGCTTTAAGAAAGCGATTTTCAAACTGGGAGGTGCGGACTAGTATGAAACTCTGAGGCGCGACGATGAATTCGGACAACCATTGAAAAGGAAAAAAAAGTAACCCATAAAAACCAAGTTTTTATTATACTCCCTATCTCATTTACTAGTTGAAACATTTTTTATTCGCTCAACCTACGCGTTGGGCTTCGGTCGGGCGAAGCTACGAAAGAGAGTAATACAAAATTTTCAAAAATCCAAAATTATACTATAATCAGGTTTCGCGTCTACCAGACGCGTTAAAATATTTTTATACAACTTAATAAGTTGTATGAAAAAACCATTCAAAATTTGAAAAATCCAAAAATTTATTAATTTTTGTTAAAGAAAATTTGATCGATCTTCTTGATCGTCGCCACGAGTTTGCTTGCAAATTTACAGCTCGATTGGATCACGGGAAAAAGGTTTAAAATAGAACCAAAGTTTTTTCGTCAGACAAGAAGACAAGAAGACGTCACGTAAGTAATTGCCACACAAGTAAATGCGATGATGGAGTTGCTATATATGGTTATGGAAGAAAAAGAACACGCGACGAAATTAGATCAATAATCATTATTTTAAAAACGGTAAAAGCGCTAAGAGAAAAGCAAAAAAATTGTTGACAGTTATGTGTTACATATATCGTAAAAAAAACTTGAGATTTATAACATAACAGTCAAATGTACCGTGCTTTTATTTTATTATCTAGCTATAACCCGTCAACAATGGCGGACTTTTTATTTTTGAATTTCAGCATTACATTGGGTAATTAATTATTAGTTATACATCAGTTAGTCAAAACAAAAAAGTGTGTTAAGAGATCAATATAAAATGTAAACTTTTATGTCTGCTATTTCAAATCATACTAATTTTAAAAACGGAATATTTTTTTATATGTATTTATTAGAGACACAAACAGGATAATGGGTACACGAAACTCTAATAATAAAACATTAACAAAAGACTATGCCCATTATCCCAATTACAAGTGTCTTCGGCACGCTCTAGCAACATGTATTTTTACAATTATGTATATTTTACATGTATTATATATATTTAGTGTTTGATTGTAGTGTGATCATATAAGAATATGTAAAAAAATAATTCATTTAATGGATCTACAGTTTCATGTCATTGTTCAGAAAATGGATGCTGTGTACGAGTGAATTTTTAAACGAAGATAAGGTATCTGGAAAAATATCAGCATAAACTTTTGATGGGAGAAAAGAAACCAATATTATTAGTGAGCCGGCTTATTCTAAAGAATTTCGGGTTTCCCAAACGGGGTTTAACATGCAAATTTATATCAGATAGAGAGAGAGAATCAATAGCTCCGCTGAGAATCTTGTGTAGCACAACGAGATCGGATATTTTCCGTCGGGACTCAAGTTTGTGCATCTTGAAAAAGGCAAGTCGATCCTCGTAGCTGTGAAGGTTATTGTGTTGTTGAAAATATATAATGTTTTAATTGTATATTTTATTACAAGTATATATTTATAAAAGAACACATATGATAATATAATATAATAATACGATACATTTTATTTTATTGAATTAATAATAATTATTCTTCGTTCTCCTAGTTACGATTGCGGATTTGATATTCTTATTATTGGGGATATTAATTACTGATGATGATAGAAAATTACCATGTTACTAAGAAAACTTCGTTATTTATTTATTTATTTATTTCAAAAAATCCTTGTTTACAATATATAGGTACTAAATAATAATTTAACAATAAAAATACAAGGTAAGATTGCACAATATAAGGTTAAAAAAAATTGTTGAGAAAAAAAAAAGTCATCAATATAATACATTATTGTTTTTTTTTTTTTTAGATATCAGGATTATGCCACTCTACTAGGCTACGCCTGTTCCAGAGTGGCGTTATAGAACACAATTATAATATTTTTTTGAATTCGTCAATAATATTTTTTTTCATGAGGTAATAATTATGTATCTACAAAGTATCAAGTGCAATGTTAGTGATAGGTTAAGTGAGTCATAAGTCCAAGTGTAAATATGTGTGGAATATTGTTTAATGTAAAAAGGGTTAAAGTTTTGTTTAAGATTATTTTTTATTTTCCTTAATTAATTAATTTATTTATATAGGTTCTCAATATATATTTTTTTATATATTGTAGTTTTCTGAGATATCCTGCCGTGTGCACGTGACCTCTCTGGCCGATGATTCAGTTGCGGGTTACATTATCAGGTCTGACCTTCAACCCTACTATGAAATCTGAAACGTCAGTCACAGGGGTCAGATTCACACGCATTCACGCCCAGAATACTCTACGCAGAAGGTTCTGAACACTCACTAAAACATACGAAATTGGAATGAGTGCTGAGTTGAAAGTTATAAAAAAGTAATCCATAAAAACCAAGTTTTAAAATTCTCCCTTTTTTTGTAAAATATAATAATAATTGAAGACGAATTAAAACATATAACATAACACTAAACTTACAGAAATTTAATATATTTTTAAAATGTCAGATGTTTTGAGATGTCAAGATTTTGATAGATTCAATTATCATCAATATCGTACCTTATGAATTTCCAGCGTCAAATGATTTAGTCAGAATCAGATTTGAGTAATGTAGAATTCTTCAAAACTAAGCAGAAATCTAAAATAAATAAATCATTATTTGATTTTTTCCCAAAAAACCCAATTTTGCTGTCATCTGTGAACCAATTGTTTTGTAAATTTTTGAAATTCGTAGTGATGTATCTATTATACCTACGGAGTAATTCAAATATAGAAAATATTCCGCGACGTTATCGGGCTGCCGCGCCGTTGCTAATCAAACTTTTCTAATGATTCCAATTTGAAAAAACCAATAAAATTTCTAATAATCCGAAATTATACTATAATTATTAATTTTTTTTAACAAAAATTTGATAGATCTTCTTGATCGTCGCCACGAGTCTGCTTGCCAAGTTTCAGCTCGATTGGATTACGGGAAAGGGTCAAAAATCGATCCAAAGTTTTTGTTGACGGCAAGCAAGCATACGCCACGAGTTAATATAAAGGGAGTAAAAAGGAATAAATATTAATTAAATATTTCTTAATTTAGATGTTTCTTGGTCTGAAAGAAACTGTCCAGTAAATGATTATATTTTGGTATAAAACCCTTGTTCTCTCTAAAATGGCGGATGATTGCGAAATGCTGCGAAAAGGCGCGAAAAAAACATTTTTTCTCGAACACTGATCAGTAAATAAAATTCTACGTTTTCACAGCCTGGCTGTACAGTACTATTACGGTTCGCGTACTTTATAATTAAAAGCAGAGAACCACGGCCGCGAATTTCCATACAAACTTGATTAAAAACAGATTCTCGATATTAAATTACACGGGTAGGATGATTAAAAGCTGTTCATCCCCACGCGTTCCGTTTTTTCCGTCTTTCCGCTGCCGGAGGCGATGCGACTTCCTGGCGGTGTATTGTGGATCCTCTCGCCATTCATCCCGTCACCCCTCGTCGATCCTGCCCTCCTAATCCATTTCCCAGCATCCATATTCATTCGGCTCTGCCACGTCCAGGGTCGCCCTGGTTTAACAACTGAATAATCATCAAAATGAAACTAATTGTGTTTATATTACAATATTTCATTTTTCGTTTAATTTGAAATCAAATTAGTGTGTATTTTCGAGTACTCCTATCCGAAACGTAATTCGGCAAATAAAACTGGTGTATAGAATAAAATTAAACTTTATTTAAAACACATTTCTGGTACATTGATTTATTTTAAATGGAGTTTAATTAGTTTTTCAGATCTATTTAGGTGAAATTTAACGAAATATTAATTCTTCTGGTATATAGAATAAACTAAAAAGAACTAAAACTGGTGTATAGAATAAAATTAAACTTTATTTAAAACACATTTCTGGTACATTGATTTATTTTAAATGGAGTTTAATTAGTTTTTCAGATCTATTTAGGTGAAATTTAACGAAATATTAATTCTTCTGGTATATAGAATAAACTAAAAAGAACTAAAACTGGTGTATAGAATAAAATTAAACTTTATTTAAAACACATTTCTGGTACATTGATTTATTTTTAATGGAGTTATTCGTTTTTCAGATCTATTTCGGTGAAATTAAACGAAATATTAATTCTTCTAAGAATTGTCTCTGCCAATTACACCACAGATAATTTTATTATAATGAAGACAAATTATAGAAGACTCACAGAGACAAAGTTATTTATGTGAAACGTTATAAGGTGGCTTTATTGGCTAAAGTAATCACTTTACACAATACAACATTCACCAATTCAACCATAAGAACATCCGCACGATATAATTGTTTCTTTATGTTCTGTTTCTTCCAACTATGAACGTCAACCAATACTAAAATTGGTAATTCTCTTGATATAGTATACATAGATGTCACCGCTCGTAAAGAGACAACTATGTTCTTAATGTGGAGCATGAAGCAATTATATTTTTAATGTACGTACGGTATTCTTCGGAATTATTTTACACATATACGCAAGAACACGACTGAATTTTCAATGAATTTTGATTTAATTTAATTTAGTGTAAAAAAAATCCCGACCCAACTAATAAGTACAGGAAGAGAAGAAGAATGAGAAGAAAAATTATTATTATAATAAACTTTACAGATTTACAAAGACTTTAAAAATACGTTAAAACGTCAGCTTTGAAAACATGATCCGGAAGTGCTGTCCCTTGCAAGTCTAAAGCATAATTTTCCTTAAAACCTTACTTGATGCCGGTGAAAGCCATTTTTTCTCTAAAAATTGTTTTATTTTGCACTCGTAAATATTTTAATCAGGAAAATATGTCATCCTGTTTATTCTTTATATTTTCCGACAAATTTCCTGGACGGGGAAATCACCCGATAAATTTCAGTTCTGAAATAATTCAGAAAATCATACTAAAAATGAACCTTATTGATTGGTTGCACAATAGCTTGATCTATTGGTTGAAACACTCCCTTAGTGATCACGTGATCGGGAGATAGAACTTCATTTATGGAGATTACCAAATTCTTAGCACAAGCATTGAGATTAGTTTGTAAATAATAAGAATGTTTATGTGACACGTGTTCCTATTTAAAACAAGGTTATTAATTATCTACCTTTGCGTTCTTATTCACTGATGTTCTCCAAAAACTATTCTAGATATTTTAAGTATGGTTTATATTAAGACGCATGAATGGGGATCGCAGCCAAGAATCTAATCATGACAAGCTCATCAGAAGATTGACAGATCAACGGTTGTTCCATAACCGCCTAAACGTGTTGATGTGCTATTGGTCCGATTTGGCACTCGGAGTATTCTATTCCAATCGCTGGCCAGGATTTGAATCTTTGAGATTCCGTACCAATTGATGATTCAAATTCGGAGTTCTGTTATTTTTTGTCTATTGGAAAATTGACGTTTTTTTTCGTGTAGTTTTCGGAAATAGTCGTGTGGTGGCCAAAGACGCATGCACATACACGTGTAAGGAGGTACCGCATACGCCGACACCCAAGCACGGCAGGCTGTCGCCCTCGATACGAAGGTCGAGTCAAGAACGCTGAAGACGCAAGAAACGCAGGACAACAATGTAAGCCGGACCAATGACCGAGTACAAAGGCAAAAGTATTAGGGGACACGAAAAGTGAATGCCGCCGAGTGAATGAAGTCGAAACAACTCTGGCTTTCTTTGTTAGGCACAAGTATATAAGCCCTCGCCAGCAGAACAGGACATCTCACTCCTCCGAGGCTATCGGGCACGGCGGGAGTCCTCTTCGTTCTTCATTTCACTTCTTAGTGGCTAGTTTATACGGCGGAAGCCCTCGCCGATCATATCTTCGTACTTCGCGTCTTTAATTGTAATCTTTTTACACCATTGTATTTCTATGTATGTATTTCAAACTTTAATCAAAAATAAATTCTATCAAACCATCGCGACTTTTACATCATCAGCAACAGTAGAGATCTCCGGACACGGAGTGGTGACCCTTGAGTTCAAACCCATCCTAAACCGGAAGGCTCATCCACCTCCAAAGTCATGTCGATCTCTTTCCAAATTCGACAAAGCAGTGAGAGTTAAAGATTGGTCAAAAAGAGAAGTTCACCGGTGACTATAGCAAAGTACAGTATACACTCGATTTACTGCAAATCCCAGAACCAGGACGGCCTCCGTAAGTACATTTTCAACTGTGTAAGTGGCTTGTTGTTGTAGTAGAGATATTTTGAGTGTCTAAATCATGCGCTTTATTGGCGGAGATTGAGGAAGGAAATCTTTATTTCTATACTCAGATCTACGTTCTGTGGTGAAATTTCCGTCCATTCAACGGTAATTATAAAAAAATATTCTTTAAAATTTTCGGACATATAATATGCCAATTTGACAGACTACGAAAATGAATTACACTGGATACGTCTTAAAAATATGAAAAACCTAGAATAGTTCAATTTTTCCTAATTTCTTAGAGACCACGATACTCTAAATACTTTTCATGCGGTAATAGTGGCCTAATCTACTGCTACAAGTGCGTCAGTGCAGATAGCTACAGCATTTTTACTCCCTTGTGATAAACATCATAAGTCTATACACTGATAAAACTCAATAATATCTGTCTGTCTGTTCTCCATACAAATCTACACCACTTGACAGATCTGATTCAATTTTTGCATACTTATTCTTTAGGATCCTGCGGAAAATAAAAGTGCTATCTCCCAAACATCTCATCCACCTCTTTCCTGGATCAAAATCGAAACATCGTTTTTATGAGACTTCGATTTTTTTTATTTTATCAATTTATTTTCTTTACATTTTTTTAAATATCATTAGACCCACAAAACGTTTTAAAAGACTTTATCTGCATGTTAAACATTTCATTCATTGTTATAACCAGAAGAGAAATAAACAATTTTAATTACATTTTAATAAATGAATAAATACTAATCTCAATAAAGCAAACTAATAATTCACAATCATTAAAGTAATAATACACATCACATTAATTCATAGGTAACTTATATCGTTTGATATCAACCACTTTCTAAATTCTGCCACTGAATTTGGAGTCGTTAAATCGGCGAAAAAGGTGCTTTGTAATTTGCTCAAGAGCATGGGAACTAAATATTCAAGTGTCCTTAGTCCATATTTATTTGTTATTCTTGGAACAAATTAAAGTCTGACTTATAGCACATCTTGTGTTTCTGCAGTGAGCAACTACCTTTTTGGATATTTCCTTTTTTGTGATTTTCTTTTATCAGCAGAAATAGAATGAACCCATGAACTGACAAAATATTGACGGATGAGTACATTAATTTTGTCTATGATTATGCTTATTCATTTACAACTTATTTAATGTGGTCCAGAATGGTACCACAAAGGTGGATGGATGCAATGCCTCTGGTTGCAGAAACCGTGTGTAGTCCCAGGACCGGGAATCGTGAAGGTGCATTACAAGTCATGTTTCATGAAGAAGAACAACAAATCTATAAAATGTTTGTTTAGCTTAGGAAAATGGTGTTTTAATTCATTTTTTTCGAGTTGCGTTAGAGCGATAATTGTTATTGTCTTTCTGCTTTCCACGGAAGACAGCATCTAGTGTTGGTGTGGCAGAGATTATGTGATGAAGAAAGATGTGGGTGAATTTTATGTTTTTGTGATATTTATTAAGATTTAGAATACTTTGTTTGACCTTGAAATAGTCTAATGTGAACCTATTTCCGAATAATTTTTCACGATCAATGATCAAATAACGAAAAGACCTAGTACATGGGGTAAGTATAAGAAAAAACACCGCTTTCACGAGATTACAAGGCGACGTGTAAGAATATGATTATCTCACAAAAAAAAATTCACAACTGATGATTGATTTTAAAAACATGTTTGTGTATTTTAGAAGCATTTTATCAAAAGCATATATATTTTAAAATCTTCAAAATAGCGGTAATTAATAAATTAAAAAAGACTTTTCTCTGTAATTTTGATCCTGGAGAAAGAAAACATTCTAAAAGATTGTGCAATGTCGTAGAATATTTATATGAGTATTTATTGTCTTTTCATTTTTAGTTATTCTCGAGGCGACCCTGTCACGTCGTCAGGACCAATAATCTGTTTATCATTGTTCTGACAATCCCCCGCAGGAGCAAACAGGAGTATTTGCTAACTGTGGCCTAAGGACAATGACATCCATTACTAAATGTAATTCCTAGAATACATAAATAGTTTATTTGCCGACTTATTGATGTCTCTCTTATTCTTTTTTTGAACATTTATTCCAAAATATTATTTACCCAAGCCTCGAACAGGATAACCCAAATCAAATTGATATTCAAAATTATTAATGTCAGGTTTCTTGTGAACTGAATTGTAAAAAAAATAACCCATAAAAACCAAGTTTTTATTTTACTCCCTTTCTTTGTAAATTAAGTTTACCATCATGTACTTAAATAATTGATTGACTGAAAATGAAACATGTCTAGACAAATATCTATGTCAAAAATCTCTAAAAATATCTCTTTATTATTTGATTTCTTCCCAAAAAACCGGTGTGCTGTCATCTGAGAACCAATTGTCATAAATTTTCGAAATTCGTAGTTAAGTACCTATTATACCTACCGACGGAGTAATTCAAATTTTAAATATTCCGTGACGTTATCAGGCCGCCGTCGGTAGTTATCAAACTTTTGTAATGATTCCAATTTGAAAAAAACATTAAAATTTAAAAAATCCAAAATTATACTATATTTTTTTTTAACGAAAACTTGACAGATTATCTTGGTCGTCACCACGAGTCTGCTTGAAAAGTTTCAGCTTGATTAGATCACGGGAAAAGTGATAAAAATCGATCCAAATTTTTTCGTCAGACAAGCAAGCAATCAGACGCCACGAGTTAAAAGAAAGGGAGTAAAAAAAGTAACCCATAAAAACCAAGTTTTCACAATACTCCCTTTCTCATTTTTGGGTTTCGTGTCTACCATATGCGTCGAAATCTCCGTACAACTTACTGATTTGTATGAAAAAACCATTAAAAGTTTGAAAAATCCAAAATTATGCTATAATTATTATTTTTAACGAATATTTGATAGATCTTCTTGATCGTCGTCACGAGTCTACTTGCAAAGTTTCAGCTCGATTAGATCACGGGAAAAGGGTTAAAAATCGATCCAAAGTTTTTTGTCAGACAAGCAATCAATCAATCAGACGCCACGAGTTAATATAAAGAGAGTAAAAATAACATATTACATTGTAAGCAGATATTTTCTGGTGTATTTTATATTTAGTAAGATTATATTATTTAGTAAGATATTTTATATTTATATTATAAGAAATTAGTATTTTTGGATCTGTCAATTAACTAACGTAAACTTAAAACCTATTTGAAAATCTTCGCATAGATTTTTTAAGACAAACGACGCCTCGAAATGGTTTAATTCCAAAAATAAACTATGTATTCATAATAATACTGTAATGTATTTTCAACAGACAGTCTTGTAAATTTATCACTAGAAAAAGCGTGTTAGAAAGCTTCGTAATATTTTTATATTCTTTCATATTAACCTTGAGTTTTTTTTCACCTTTAATGGTAGCGGAATTACTGTCAGGCGCCATCGAATCTTATTTCAAATTAAAAATACTTTGGTACCGAGTATCAACTCTCGTACCTCTCAGTCGCTCAAGCAGTCCTCCAACATCCAAGCTAATCACTCCCCTCATAGACTGTTATATCAAAATGTCATTTAAGTGTATGAAGCTGATTTTTTGTGTAAGAATACTGTTTTTATTTCATTTATTTATTAAAAAATCTTAACAGTTTCAGCCATTATATGTAATTTTAGAGCACTGTGTACATTGCATAAACCAATTACAAAGATTTACAGATACTCAAGGCGTAGTAAATTAAATACAATGTTGGATAAGATCATATTTGAAAGCAAAGAAAATATATTAAAGTAAGCAACAAACAATATAAAATTAAATTAAATTAATGAGTGTTGATAGTAACACGGGAATAGGGATGAGGCAAAAGGAATTGGATGGTAGGAGTTAGAGTAGAAGTGGAGGAAGTAAAAATTAGATGCAGTGGGTGATTGACCTAAGTAGATTGACGATGTTTTCAATCCGTAAGTCGAATAATGGTATGGTGAAATAGTTTAGTGTAACACAAAGTTGATTTACATTTTAAATTTGCTATTTATGCATTATTAACATCAAATTTTATCTGAATACTAATATTTAATGTGATTTTAAGCTAACCCCTGGTGAAATTTGTAGCTAAATGGTATTAATGAAGAGTTAAAGATGATTAAACAACTGTTTTCAATCTTTTTTGTTTCTCGGTAGTGTAGTGGTAAGACTGGAAAGTATGAACATATCTCCACCAGTTACGCGGGAGCCCGCAGATCCATTCCCTGCCAAGGAGACTATATTGGCTTTATTGGAAAGATAATTTCATGCTATTATAGTGTTTAAATGTGAACAAGAAAATGATTTTCGAAATAAATTTGCACAATTTGCAAGCGCAGTTATGACGAAGGTCTATTCATGGTGAAATGGCAAAATGAACTGAGCACAAATCAGCTGTCAGCTATCAAATCGGCTGCCGCTGGAAAAAGTATTTCCGATTCGGAAAATAAACCTCTACAATCCTATATTTAAACGCTAATAATATAAAATAATTATTCCAATAAAGACAATACCATGGCCTACAGTTTTTGTGCGTTTTTCTAGCCGTACACCCGCAAAAAATCATGGGACATAAATAATTACAGGATTTTGAAGCTGAAAATTCTTGAATAGAAAAATAATTGTTTTTTTTTTAATTGATCTTATTAGCTTAAACCTAGAACAAAATATAATTAAATAATAATAATAATATGAAAATGTCAAGACCGTGTAATAATGGTGGGGCGATCCTTGAGTGTTGCCTGAGCCATTGCGTGTTGTGTGCTGAATGCGTGTCATACTGTAATTATCTAAAGTTGTAGTTCCAGCAAGTTACAGACGTTGCGGACAGAAAAACCGACAGACAGCGAAATTATTATATTTAGCACCTTGCATTTTAATGTTCTGTTCCTCTAAAAAAAAACACTACATATTTGTGTTCTGTGTTTGTTTTCGTTTTTGGTTATGTTATAATATAATTTTTAAAAAACGGCGGATAAAAGCAACAACCTTATACAAACTAGCATAAAATATGTACCTATGGTACAAATAGTTCACAATTCACAGCTACATTTGCAAAACCTTAGCTAAAATATTATATATTAGTAATAAAATATTATATATTATATATTAATATTAAAATATTATATATTAATATTAGCTTTCTCGATATCAGCATCACAACGTTCTGATAATGATTGAGTTGACAATAAAATACCTGAAGAACTACCGGTGTTAAGAAAACTTGTATTGTTCATCTTCAACAATACCCTGAATGCCAAAACCCACGTACAAACAACGTTCACAATGATGTTAAACCTAAATCTTTTTTGTGCCGATTCAAATAAACAGACATTCCTTTATAAATATATTGTCTATTGCAAATCTTTTTATACCGAATATTATCTTCGCAATACGATTAACGCTCGAAGGGGTTACTACCATAGATACCATTACAATTTGTAAGGGATATTGTGCAAAACTGTATCTTGTTTGCAGATCGGTCGGGAGATGTCGTAGTAAGCAAATAATGACGTTAAATACGGGCGACGGGAGAGGCGAAGCGGATGTAAAGGGTAAAATTGAAAGGTAAATAAATATTTCTCTCGAAAAATAACAAAAATGTGTACCAATCACGTACGCCAACGCGTGAATTTATTCAAAGCGATGCTCTGAATGCCTCTTTTTCATTTGTATGGAGTATATCCCACTAGATTATATTTTTTAGTAGTAATCATAATAAGTATTGCCTTTATTTTTAAATTGTGAAAATAGTTATTTTTATTTATTATTTTACGGAAAAATTACAAACAATTAAAAGCAGATGGCTTTTAAAAATAAACTTGTCAGATTATGGTACAAATGATAATGTAATGATGCGGAATAAAAAAGAAATTCTTAAAACAATTTAACCCGAAAATAATAATAATTAGGCCATATTACTAGATTTCCAGAGAAATACCTTATTCTGTATCTCATCATTCAAGGCAAAAACTGCGGATAGAAGAGGTCCTGGAAGATATAGGACATCCTGGATACTGACTAAAGTACCTACATTGACGAATTCGAGACTTTTTTTTCGCATAGGAGGTCCGTTCGAAAACGAATGCAAGTAAGGCAATTACCTTACTTTTGAGTCGCCAAGGTTTTACGCTTGTAACGTATCTAAAGTTTATTATATCATTGCCTGCGTCAATATTTCAGGAAGTCTGTGACCCAACTACATATTAAGAGCCGTTGCAAGCAAGAAAACGATCGATAACGTTCGATTATTTGAGATCTGAATCGATGAATGGTTACTGATTTTTTGAAATTCGAAGGACAACCATCGGCAAGGTTTCCTCTTAGGTGTGTGGGTGTGTGACCGCACACTTATTAAAAAATTTTCGCACACGTGTTACCAACCCCTGCACATAGAAAGAAATATGCGAAAACAGAATTTAGGTTTGGCTTAATACACCGAACATTTTATGATATTGATTAAATGTTGCTCATTCTTTCAGGTTCATTCTCTCATAGGACGAAGCTCACAATATTATTTTATAGTCTGCATAATTTTATATATATTTGAGAACACATTTATATTTGTGAAGTTGTAATTTTTCAGAACAAAGTTCTGTGAAATTTTAAAACCAAATTAATTAATCAATTTGAAAGACATACAGAAAAATCTAATTCACGAAAAAATATAAGGCTATTATTGGGATTCGAACCCAGGTCACATGGATAAAAATAAAAATTAATCAATTAATAAGAATGAGAATTACATATAAAGTCGATATATTCACGGAAATATAGAGGGCTGCTATAGCTTAGTGGTTAGAGCACCGGCCCCGGAAAGGAGACCTGGGTTCGAATCCCAGTAGTAGCCTTATATTTTTTCGTGAATTAGATTTTTCTGTATGTCTTTCTAATTGATTAATTAATTTGTTTTTTTCATAAATTTTGATTGAAGAGATGTGATAGCACACTATTTACCATTGAATGAATTAGCACTCTTCGATTTACCGCCACTCTTCATTAAAACATTAACTTCACATTGATTTGATTTCACTCTGACTCATAAACTCTGATTTGAAATATTACTTACAGTTTTAATACTTTTTTTTTTATTAAAACTATAAGCATACCTACATTTTATTTCTACACTTCTTCAAAAAGAAATTAACTCTTGCGGTTGGATAGGGAGTTACACTTGTGTATGGATATATTTTTTGCATTATGTTTTTTGTAGTGCTCATAAAATGTATCTTTTATTTGTTTAATCTTAGTAATCCTCTTAATTTTTGTAGGGAATTTATTGAAAATTTTATTCATAAATATATATAATTTTTTGATTTTGTTTGGTGTTGCATTTTTATATTTTGAAATCATGAAGATGTGCTTGTTTCAAGTTTTCCATAAATATTTTCATTAATATTTTTTATATTTAGTTGGTTAGTAATAAATAAATAGATTTTTTTATTTATAGATATAAATAAATAGAATAAAGAAAGAAGAAAATAAATAGATAGAAATAAATATTTCACTATGGGATATAAACAAAGTAGAATTTTAAGCCGTTTCGGGGTTGTTCGCAGAATCTTTCTTCAGAATTTCGTAAGTTCACGACAACTCCTGTTTCCAAACCAAAGAAATTCTCGAATAAAAAAGTGGATACATAATTTTTGAACATTAAAATTAGAAAGAAATCGAGCAAGCGTGATAATAATATGGTTTCAATTTACTCAAGTACCATTTTTAAATGTTCCCAATACAAATGCACTTGAGAGTGTAAACAACGAATAACAACAAGCGCAATACTGCCGAATGATCCCATTACGGATTCAAAATGGCGTAACGCGACAATGGCGACCACAAGTGGTCCCGGCGGGAAACCTTTTGGCGCGCTCGTAATGAAAGCAGTCGGAAGTCAGCAAACAGCGCTGCGCGTGCATCCCAAATTCAAATAAAACGAACCGTTCACATATCTGGAGGGGGTTCAGAGTCTCAATGTGAATCATTAATAAAAAAAAACTGATAGAAATTTGTATTTACCACACTGATATGGTTCAACAATCAAAAATCTATGTGGCTTCAGATACAGTTGGTAAATATTTTTAAATAAATAGTAATTATTTGTGTGTTAAATAAAACCTATGTTTTACGCGAACCATACATTTCACTGAGAAGCAAATCTCTACGTTTTGCTGAAGTCTTATCCAACGTCATCAGGATGGCGGAGGTGTAAGCCGAACTTTTAGATTTTCTTCTCATACGGCTCGTATAAAATATCCGTTTTATTTAACACAAATATGTCCAACGATCGTAATAATAACCTTAATTCTTAGATAGTTATGTTAGACCACAAGGATACTGCTATAAACATCAAAATTACAATATTTTTTAAATGATTTTCTTCAATACATTGCGATAAATGTAATAAAAATAATAATAAGATAAAAATTCTGTTCCCAGGCAGCAAAAGCATGCTGCTATCAGGGGACATCCAAAACTATTCATTTTGGCAGCAAGCAAAAACCTTGAGGTTTGACATATTAAAATAAAATAAAAGACGTCAATTTGTATTAAACCACGAATGTATTAATTGTTAATGCCAACAGATTTCGGCAGCGAGTAATTAGCAACTTGACAGTTGTTAATTACATCCTGACTAAGTTTGAGTCAAGCGAAACCGATTAGCATTAGTTATTAATAAATTGGTGATGTCATACAAAGTTGGTGTCTTTTATTTTATTCAAAATTATTCATATCTACTTAATTACTGTACTGTACACAATAAACTTAACACTTAATTATAGATAAACACATCAAATTCTTGAATAATCATGATTTACGGACTATCTTCTCCCCAACACAAGTTTAAGTTTCTTATTGAAGAGTCCTATATTATTTATGTTCTTCATGTCACCAGGAAGTCCATTATATTACTAAACGACTGTATAAAGGAATCCGTGTCGTTATCTATATATTCTTGCTATATCTCTTTAAATATAATAACTTTTTACAATCTTCGTATATATAATAAATAAAAACATATAAACTCAGGTGGATTCTAAATACTCGTATACAAAGTGATTATAAGTTAGATTTTTTGACATTTCGATTTTCATTTTATTTTAATGACATCTTGTTAATCGGGCATCGTATCCAGTAAGAAAAAAAAACAAAAAATATTTCCACAAAAAATTGTTAAAGTTTAATTTGTTTTAACTTTAAATTTAAGTTAAAAACTTAAGACACGTAAATATAGGTATGTAATGCGTGCCAATTATTAAAAATTTATAGCGTTGAAGGAAAACAATGATAAAGTAATTAACGTAAATTAAAGTAAAAATTAAATTAAAAGTGCGAAGTATCTTTTGTGCAACGCATTTTTTTAAATTCAATATTTAATCTATTTATAATGTATAAAGTTAAGCTCATTTTTTATAATAGATATTATTAAATATAGTTTTGGCTTTGTTTTGCTTATCTTTCTTAGATTCAAGTTACAATTTCCAAAACTGGACAAAATTTTAATTTAAATATTTAAGAATATTTGAGATCTTTAAAAAATTCAAATTTGGACACTTACCTTTGATAAAAATTCAATATTTAAAAAAGTATATATAATCGTTACTTACACATAAAAAATAAAATATATTATTCTATTTAGCAACTAGCTTAATGTTCCTAATTTCCCCCAAAATTTAAGATTTTAGTCCGATTCTGATAATTGTAATCGCTTCCTGATTTAATTATCTGTTAACAATAGGGAAAGGTTATCTGTTAACTAAGAAATAAACTGTAGTGAATAACAATTTCTAAAAAATAGATCAAAATTAATTATCCAAATCATAATATTCCACAATTATTATCATAATATTCTGTCATTTTTAATTTCACTTTTTTTCAAAATACAACTTAATCATATCACTGATCACACATCACACTGAATAAAAATAAAAATGAAAATTGTTGAGAAGGAATTTCAAATGTCATTTCTGAACTACCCACAAATATGTATGTATGTAGATACACTTAAAGTAGCACCCACGATATTTTATTGAAACTATAATAGGCGGCAGGGGTGGGTGCCCCCGCTGTGTGAGCCGAGCAGATTTGCTTTGCCGGTGATGCGCAATGATGTGTTCTTATTTCATATGCACGCGATCGAAATTCAAACAGATCGTGATGCGTTCGCAATTTGAATGGTATGATGATTAGGGAGCGTGCCGGTACTAGAGTGTGCGCAGGGTGTTGCCATAAAATTAGTTAATTAATTAATTACTTTTTAATTATTTTTTTTAAATATTAAATAAAAAAGTAACCCATGAAAAACTAGTTTTTATTATACTCCCTTTCTTTGTAAAATATAACAACAATTAAAGACGAATTAAAACATAAAACTAAACTTACAGTACTTTAATATATTTCTAAAATGTCAGATGTTTTGAGCTTTGATAAGACACTTCACGCTTAGAAGATAAAATTCTAAAAACATTTGTCAGTCAATTTAGATTTTCGACATTCGTAGTACCTATTATGTAAACCAACGGATTAATTCAAATTTAGAAAATATTCCGCTACGTTATCGGGCCGCCGTTGCTAATCAAACTCTTCTAATGATTCCAATTTGAAAAAACCAATAAAATTTCTAAAAATCCAAAAATTATACTATAATTATTAATTTTTTATAACGAAAATTTGATAGATCTTCTTGATCGTCGCCACGAGTCTACTTGCCAAGTTTCAGCTCGATTGGATAACGGGAAAAGGGTCAAAAATCGATCCAAAGTTTTTTTGACGGCAAGTCGGCAAGCAAGCAAGCAGACGCCACGAGTTAATATAAAGGGAGTAAAAAAAATGGCCTGATGTATTATGGGTATATTATTTTTATAACAAAAAGCATTTAAAGGATTTGAGTGGAAGATGCATGAAATGTATAAATGGAAGTAGTAAGGAACAAGGCAATACAGAAAGGCACTAATAGATTTAAACTGAATTAATTCAAGCATGTGCGTTACATGGCTATTTTTAAAGATACGCGCATGAACAACCATGCCGGTAAAGCCGCGTGCGAACCGTGCTCGCCCAATGCGTGTTAATATGCACTTGCAGGAGCATTAGCCCTCTGCAAGGTTGACGGATGTATAACCATCATCATATGTTCAACCAATGCATACATTCAGTACCCACTTTTGGCGAGTATATGGAGTTTCAACAAAATCTCTAAAAATGCAAGAGGTTTAAAAAATATATTTTGGGCATCACACAAGATGACTGGAAAAAAAACGTATCGATATTAAAACTGACAAGATACTTTATCGATACAATAGAAAACGGAGAAAAAAATCAATGGCAGATAATGAAAAAAACACGTAAATTTTAATTGGGTTATGCAAAGTTATTTAATGAAAATTTATTATTATGTACAACCACAAAGTTAACGCTATAAACATCAAAAAAATAAAAAAACAAGTTTTCGAAAAAAAAAACATTTTGAAAAAAACACTAAAAGTATACATACCTAAACAACGATTAGTAAAATACATTAAAAAAAATAAACGATTATAAGTAAAAATGCTTTATTAAAAAATAATACGTAAAAATACACTATTTAAAAATAAACAATTTATAACATATAAAAAAATAAAAAATAAACAATAATTAGAAGAAAACATATTTAAAAACTCTATTACTGTACAAAAAACAATAGAAGTAAAAACACAAATGAACAAAAAGTGTAGGTACTTATTCATAAAAAAATACTAATTCAAAGGTGAAATAAAAAAATGAGTCTACTTAATTTTATTCAGAAATAAGCATATGTATATATAGTGGTATTGGTTTACGGCTCATATTTCTATGTGTTCTTACAAGGGGCACTTTGTATTGTCTCGTTTGTGTTGGTAGGTATATTGTACGAGACCAAAATTCATAAAATTAGATCAAATAAATATGGCAGCAAATAACACCAGACAGAGAAAAATCTGACTCTTGGAAAGTGGATAAGTAGACCAACTGTTCTGAGTAAGCATAGAAGTTTGGAAAAGGTAGGCGACGTCGTCAGATGCTAAGACCTCACAGAAAGGTCATCGAGGGAAACTCTGCAGGACGCGACCCTAGGGACGAGCAAGATTGAGATGGGCGGATAATATAAACAACGATACAGCGATGCTGCAAATCCCTTGTTAGATGACCGTACCTCAAATTGAAGATGTCTGGAGAAAGGTTATGCGATGTTCTGTGGACAAAATGGTCTTTTGAGCCAGGAAAAGCAGTACTATACCATCTGTATTCCAAAAAATAAAATGAAATGAAATTTCTTTATCGGGACCCACAGAACTTTATCATGGGACTACATCTTGTTCTCGAAGATGAAAATATGTTTCGCATTTATTTTGTCTTCTGTGTACATCACTGGCTGTGCTCCTTATCTTTTACTACTCTCTGAAGGTCTAAATAATCAATACAACATTTTTGTAATACTCATTCTGGAGTTTAATTCTTTATTTATACTAAAAATATGTTAAATTCAAAATATGAGTAACTTTTAAAAGAATGGTAATCTTAGAAAATAAATGAGCCCCCATAGTAACTTTCGATAAATAAGAACGAAAACAATATTTATAATAAATAATTCGGAAGAAAAGAGAGGGCGACCGCGGAAGACGTGGCATGACCAGATCAATTAGATACTGGAAGATGGTCCCCTGGCCTTGACAACCGGCGAGCTTGGGGGCGAAGATGTATGAATGAAGGCAAGAGTTGTATATCAGGACAGAAGAGTGTGGCGCTTTATCCTCTCTGCCCACCCTCACGGGGTGATGTTAAGTAATTAAGTAAGTAAGTAAGTAATTCGAAAGAATATCATATGCATTAAAATAAATATTGCTTTAAAATATATATATTTATCAATAAATAAAACCCCCGATACAAGATCTTTCTGATCGTAGTGATGTTATGAAGAAAATTAAAATAATATTTATAAGACAATTGTGAGAATGGTGCGGATGCAGAAGATTAGGTCATAAATCAAGATTTTCTATAGATATTTCACAGAGATGAAGCTATTATAAGCACTTAAAGACCTCAATACCAACTCTCCCATACACATAACTTTGCGTCTGTGAGATATCTATAAGCAATGTATCTTGAATAGGATATATACTCGTTTCAACACAATCACACCGAAACACCACACAGAAAATTTTATATGGAAGCCGAAAACTTTTAAATAAATTAGCTAATAATATATCAAACACGAAGTTGTGATATTTGTAAAACGCTAGATAAATTGGGTTGGCATTATTTGTTTTGGAAGGATGTGTATTTTGGCTCGAAACCGAGGATTTATCTTGTACCCGGTAGCCGATTTTGCGTAACCCTGAAAAGTTGTGGTACAGCGTCAAATCTCTTCGGCAAATAATCAGAATAACTATTTACTTTTCTGCACGCCCTCATTAGGGCCTAACGTTGACTACAAATACTAGTGATGTGTGTTTGATTTATTTTCTAGAACTTTATATCGAGGAATAATTTGTTGATCTAGAAGTATTAGTTTATATTTGTTTATTTTCCCTTACAATAAAATATTTTCCTAATTGCTGGACCCGTAGAGATCCCCTTAAGATGCTTTAACGCAAGTACGTTTACAAGATTTATATTTAATAAACAATATACTTAACTTCATTGAAAAATATCTAAATGAAAGACATCGACTTATTTGTTTTGAATTATACTTTTGGCTCCACACCTAAGAAACTTCAAGCTTAAAATAATCTTATAATTTATAGAAATAAACTTTGTTTACACCACTTTTTTATTGAAAAAAAAATCAACATGTTTCAGAGCCCATGGTCCCTTCGTTAATAATTATAATTAAAATGTCACCACAAAATAATTTTGCTGTGTTTGAAGAAGAAGTTTAAATTATCTATTGATAAAATCTATTTTTTTATATATGGATAAAATAACAGTTTTTATGTTACGATGTGTGGACTAAATAATAATTAAACGAATGACTCTGTGCTAATTTGTATTAAAATATTAGTTTACGCTATTAGATTTCTTTTTTTTCATATAAGGTAAAAGAATTTTATACATACCTCACATTTAATATTAAAAAAATTATTATTTTAATTATTCTCTTTTTCTTCCTTTTTCCCCTTTTTATATTTTCTCTCCATGTGCCTCAATATAACATATAAATATAATTTGCAATCTATATGGCGGACTAGGTTTCGCATTAACAACCTGGTTACACGTACTAGGTCTCGCATAAACAAGCTGGAATAAACACATTATTATTGTTATTGTTATTGTTATTGTTATTGTTATTGTTATTGTTATTGTTATTGTTATTGTTATTGTTATTGTTATTGTTATTGTTATTGTTATTGTTATTGTTATTGTTATTGTTATTGTTATTGTTATTGTTATTGTTATTGTTATTGTTATTGTTATTGTTATTGTTATTGTTATTGTTATTGTTATTGTTATTGTTATTGTTATTGTTATTGTTATTGTTATTGTTATTGTTATTGTTATTGTTATTGTTATTGTTATTGTTATTGTTATTGTTATTGTTATTTTTATTGTTATTGTTATTGTTATTGTTATTGTTATTGTTATTGTTATTTTTATTGTTATTGTTATTGTTATTGTTATTGTTATTGTTATTGTTATTGTTATTGTTATTGTTATTGTTATTGTTATTGTTATTGTTATTGTTATTGTTATTGTTATTGTTATTGTTATTGTTATTGTTATTGTTATTGTTATTGTTATTGTTATCGTTATCGTTATTGTTATTGTTATTGTTATTGTTATTGTTATTATTATAAGCAAAACTAAACAAAAAAAAATCTATTTTTAAAAATGAACAATGAAATAAGGAATAATAATATAAAAGCAACTTTAAGAAAAAAATAATCAATCTGTGAAAAGACTGTTTGAAATATTAATAATAATAAATAAAATAAACAATTGTAGAGAACAAATTTAAAAAATAAATAAATTATCAATATTTTTTTTGAACGAATACTAAATGTATGTATATGAAGATTATTATTAGTACAGGTATCGTATTTTGGTTTTACAGTCCCTGGTGTATCATGTACCTATCATGGACCTCCACGAGAATCCTTTTGCGGTCTGTTTCTCATAATACCTCTTCTGTTTATTTGTATGTATGTATGTATTTGTGTATTTTAGTATATTGGCTTAGATATTCCCAAGCTTTTCCCTCCTGTTGGCATGGTATTAATCAGTATCCTGCAAATAATATCGTACACGCAAATATCCGAGAATCGCCAAATTCTTTATTTATAAAACTTTGTATGCCAAGTTTTGTAACCAAATTAAATTCCATACATTAGACTCCCCACTACTGTTGGCGCGTGGCATTTTTTCCTGTGAACCTGTATTCCATTGCCATCTTAAAATATTCCAATTAAATTTCAATAATACGTACCTAATACGCAGAATTACCTACTGACGGGACGCTTGCCATCATATTGGCGCCACACATATTGACGCGGGCCAATTAGTTAATATTAGGTCCTTACATATGAAATTGAGGTTTTGCCGTACGGGCAAATTTGATCTCAAATATCTTCTCTTTGGTTAGGAATTCCAAATCCAAATTTATACAGCTATTTACTCATGTATTTGTGTTTTGAAAATTATAATTCATTTGTTTTTTCCTCAATTGTTTTTTTCTTTGCGTCACTCAGTTTACCAAATGAAAAACTTGAAATATCGCGTTATTTACGAGTACGAGTTCCACCGTGGCACCAGTACTGCAGAAACGGCTCGAAGGATTAATGATGTGTATGGCGACGGTGCCGCAAAAGAAAACACAGTGCGTTTTTGGTTCCAACGTTTTCGTTCTGGAAATTTCGACCTGCAGAACAAGCCCCGTGGACGGCCGGAGACCAAAGTTGATAATGAAGAATTGAAGGCTATTGTGGAAGCGGATCCATCGCAAACCACATCCGAGTTAGCTGCAGGCTGCGGTGTTAGTGATAAAACTGTTTTAATCCACTTGAAGCAAATTGGTAAGGTGAAAAAGCTTGAAAGGTGGGTACCTCACGAATTGAGTGAAGCAAATCAACAAACGCGCGTTGACTGCTGCGTTGCATTACTCAACCGGCACAATAATTAAGGGATTTTAAATCGAATCATTACCTGTGATGAAAAGTGGATCCTGTACGATAATCAGAAGCGCTCATCGCAATGGCTGAACCCTGCCGAACCAGCCAAACCATGCCCCAAGCGAAAATTGACTCCAAAAAAGTTACTTGTGAGCGTTTGGTGGACTAGTGCTGGTGTCGTTCACTACAGCTTTCTTAAATCTGGCCAGACGATTACGGCAGATGTCTATTGTCAGCAACTGCAAACCATGATGGAAAAGCTAGCTGCTAAACAACCGAGGCTGGTTAATCGCTCTAGGCCACTGCTGCTTCATGATAACGCTAGACCACACACTGCACAACAGACGCCTACCAAATTAGAGGAGGTTCAATTGGAATGTCCAAGACATCCACCGTACTCTCCGGACCTTGCCCCAACAGATTACCATTTTTTTCGAAATTTGGATAACTTCTTGCAAAGGAAAAAATTCAACTCCCATGGGGCAGTCCAAACCGCCTTCAAAGATTTTATTGATTCCCGTCCGAATGGTTTTTTTAGTAAAGGGATCGATGAACTACCTATGAGATGGCAAAAGTGCATAGATAGCAATGGTACATACTTTGATTAAATAAATATATTATAATAAAAAAAAATCGGCTTTATGTTCCTCCCATACTAAACGTCAATTTCATATGTAAGGACCTAATATTTGGACGTCTCGCCATGCGTAGCCTTTAACGCAATTTCGATCGACTCGAAATTATTACCAAAACCAACGAGAATACCGTGTGTTTTTAAGTGAAATTGACGAAGAGATCAACTTTTAAAAGCTAGACGCGAGACTGGAGACGTCCCTCCAGCCGAGGAATTCGCGGACGAGAAGGAAGTACAGAAGTTGGAGGTAAGTCCTTGCATTTTCCTTCCTGGACTCCTATCTTGATTTCCTTATTTTGTTTCGCCATTTCGACATGCCGTGGACATTAACATAAAACTAGATCCTGCAATATTTTCATATTTAATGTCAATATTCTGAAAAAAATTGCTATTTAAGTAAATTGATAAATGATTTACTTTATGTACAAATCAATATGAATATTACTTTATGTACAAATCAATATGATTTACTTTATGTACAAATCAATATGAATATTATTTAAAAAAATATTTTCTAATTATTAATTTTTTCAAAGCGTACCTGTGCTATTTGATATTTTGATTATACGTGACATTATTTATGAGAGGTTAAGAGGCTAGTAGATAATTCTCCGTTTAAAAAATGTTATAAAAAATAAATAAAAGTACTGATATATTATTATTCAGCTCCGCGTCCGAAGGCCCTAGGAGAAGCAGCTTGCATTTCCGGTTGCGTTTTGCAGACATCAAATAATTGAATTACCGATGGTCGGTGTTTGATGCGCGTCACGGCTGAGTGGTCGGGATAGCAATCCGATGACTAGATTCCTCTTAGAAACTCGAGGGGCGCGGTTCGATTGCCAGCCACGAATAGGGGTGGTTATAATCTTATCTAAGCATGGGAATATCGATGATTTGTGTGAATATTTATGAAAATAATAATCGAATGTACAATCTACACAGAAAAGTAATTATGTTATCAATATAAGATCTATTTAAAAAAGCAATAAATAATTATTTTCTTATCATCGGCCTAAAAATATCATTATTTCTTACATTATTGGTAATATTGGTAAAAAAAAACAACAATAATAAATAAAAGTAGAAAACAAATTAAAAAAATAATTAATTTATCTATAATGTTTTTTGAACGAATAATAAATGTATATAAAAATTATTGACAAGAATCTGCACAATCTACGGCTCTTTCTTATTCAATAGCTTTGTGACCAAGCGGTTCAGAGTAAAAGCATCGTATTTTTATTTGCAGTCCCTGGTGTATCATGGATATACTATTTGGATATTTACATATCATTTTATAGAGCCCATGACTCAGATGGATAGGGATAAGGGAGGGCCGATAAAATCTGAAGATTTACGCTTATTTTTCCACAAAAAATACAAAATTACATTACAGTATTTTCATTGTTGTCATCTTCATGTTGGGAACGTGGTTAAGACTGAAGACACTCCCCTAGTTGTAGAAAGTTCAACCCTTAAATCAGAAGACCGACGAGATGATTTTAATGATCTTTAACTTGGGCGAAAAATATTAACTATGTAATCTTTTCATTTGTAACGAGAAAGCAGAATCTTGATAAATTGCACACTATTAAAGTCTATCTAGATCTCTGGAACACTCCATAACATTCTGGAACAATCTGGAATCGACTGGTGCATTCTCGTAGGTACTGAAAATTTCTAAAAATCGTTAGAAATGTAAAAAATGTTCTCGATGATTCGAAAAACCAACGATTTTTCAGATAAAAAGCGTAACCAGTACCGCGGCGAATAATTATTGTTTGGATGTTTAACCTACGTGACATATCCAGCGATAAAACCGACAGCAATGATACCAACGCGTGATATTAGCGACAATAGATTAATCGAAGCGACAGATATTGAGCGAAGTACCTACTTTACGTTGTTGTTGATAGTTGATAATTGAACGTAGTTTTTTAGAAAGTGTTTACAAGCGATATTAAAGAATTCACGGACGATAATTGGTAATTGGAAATAGTATGATTTCGAGATTTGTACTTAAATCAAATTCGTATTCAGTGACTTTGTTAAATAATTAAAATAACCATTAAATCGTTAATTAAATTCCAGTGTTTTCATTTGCCTCCCACAGTCACGTCCCATTTCTTTTTTATTTATTTATTACCAATCCAAATTTACATAATTTCTAAGCTTGAATACAATTTTTACAAGTTTCGAAATTGCCACTCAACTAGCTCTTAGGCACGTTCCTGATTGTAGCTGTGTAACAGTTATTTAAAATTATATGTCAAAAATAGAAATCACACTAAATAAATAATAAAATTAAAAAAACAGAAGAGAAAAAAGTAAAAATAATGTAAAAAAATATTTAAAATAAATATAAACAATAAATAAGTCAACATAATCTACTAACGATATCATTAATACATAATATATTTTAGCAGGGAATACGAAAAATATAGTATAAAAGCAATTTTCTAGATTAATTATTTAACTTATTTATTTATACTATTTTGTTTTTGTATTATTTAACTGTAGATTAATTAAGTAATCAAACATAAAAGGTTATCGCGAGTCTGAAATGCATTTGTGAGAATCCTAGCTCTATATTCATAAAAACTCCACACAGTGGCTTTCCAGTTTTCCCATCCATCCATCCCATGCCCTGCTTATGTAAAAGATTCAAATATTTATTGAAAAGCGTAAACGAAAATGTGTATGAAAGTCGACAAAGTGTATTTTGCTACGATACAATTGTGTGTTATTCCATTATCCCCTTAAATAGCGTCATGACAAGTTTGTTTGGTAGTTATTTACTGTTTTATAAGAAGATGAAATATTAGGTCCTTACATATGAAATTGGTGTTTTGCCGTACTGGCAAATTTGATCTCAAATATCTTCTCTTTGGTTAGGAATTCCAAATCCAAATTTATACAGCTATTTACTCATGTATTTGTGTTTTGAAAATTATAATTCATTTATTTTTTCCTCAATTGTTTTTTTCTTTGCGTCACTCAGTTTACAAAATGAAAAACTTGAAATATCGCGTTATTTACGAGTACGAGTTCCACCGTGGCACCAGTGCTGCAGAAACGGCTCGAAGGATTAATGATGTGTATGGCGACGATGCCGCAAAAGAAAACACAGTGCGTTTTTGGTTCCAACGTTTTCGTTCTGGAAATTTCGACCTGCAGAACAAGCCCCGTGGACGGCCGGAGACCAAAGTTGATAATGAAGAATTGAAGGCTATTGTGGAAGCGGATCCATCGCAAACCACATCCGAGTTAGCTGCAGGCTGCGGTGTTAGTGATAAAATTGTTTTAATCCACTTGAAGCAAATTGGTAAGGTGAAAAAGCTTGAAAGGTGGGTACCTCGCGAATTGAGTGAAGCAAATCAACAAACGCGCGTTGACTGCTGCGTTGCATTCCTCAACCGGCACAATAATGAAGGGATTTTAAATCTTAAATCTGGCCAGACGATTACGGCATATGTCTATTGTCAGCAACTGCAAACCATGATGGAAAAGAAAGCTGCTAAACAACCGAGGCTGGTTAATCGCTCTAGGCCACTGCTGCTTCATGATAACGCTAGACCACACACTGCACAACAGACGGCTACCAAATTAGAGGAGCTTCAATTGGAATGTCTAAGACATCCACCGTACTCTCCGGACCTTGCCCCAACAGATTACCATTTTTTTCGAAATTCGGATAACTTCTTGCAAAGGAAAAAATTCAACTCCGATGGGGCAGTACAAACCGCCTTCAAAGATTTTATTGATTCTCGTCCGAAAGGTTTTTTTAGTAAAGGGATCGATGAACTACCTATGAGATGGCAAAAGTGCATAGATAGCAATGGTACATACTTTGATTAAATAAATATATTATAATAAAAAAAAATCGGCTTTATGTTCCTCCCATACTAAACGCCAATTTCATATGTAAGGACCTAATATGAACAAATGTGTGTAGTATTATGAAACATAAGTTGTTTGACCCAGCCATTACTTAAAACTGGTTCATACGACAGCAGTACAAAACTGAATGGTGTGCAGCAGAAGACTCGAAGACAGAAGTCTAGATATTTTGTAAGTGATGCACTTTAATGCAAAACACGTTGGTTGTTAAAAATAACCGTAAAATATTCTACCATAAAAATCTTTTGCCATTAATGTTGAATCATTGTCAGATTAATTATAATAATAATCTTTATTATTTGTAAGGATTCATCTCAATTGGGGAAGACCATTTAATGCCCCGTGAAAAATTGGATAAGGGTTGGTTGCATTGATCAATAATCTGAAGACGCGTTAACTACTCAGACAGAGGTAAGGGTATTAAACCTGAGGGAGTTCTCTTAATTAATAAAATCTTTGCACGTGTGCACAAGATATTTTAAAATTTATATGATTTATTTCTCTACTAAATTGTGGTATCAAATAATAAAAATTATAATTAATTGATAAAGTATTCAATATTCAAAGTATCAAATATAAATATATTACTTTATATATAATTAATTATAATAATTAAAGCAGTATAAATAAGTATAAACTAGTCCGCCTCAGCACAGGAACCCCTAGTGAGGAGGACTAAGAACATAAATATCTATTAAATGTAACGCTATTCCTTAAATTAAATTATTTCGCAAATTTATCACTCGTAAATAGACACTTAATAATTGCTTTAACACGTTATTCACTATTCACTAGAATATTCCATCCAATTTCCGCACTTATTAACTTCGCTTCGGTTTATTTCGCCACGTGAGAACTTTTCAGAATATAGCTGTCGAATTACCGCTCGCTTGGCACCACTGGCCTCTCGCAACTCGCCTTTACCACTCGCTTGGCCAGCCTGGCCCGCAGCGCCAGACTGCCTTCGCTTCTATTATCGCTGTAACGCGCACGGAAAACAACTTACTCCTTACTCCCGTATTTATATTGGATAATGCTGTTATCTAGACGTTTCCAGTATTTACTCGCAAGTTCTCGTAACTTCTAGATGTTCCTGGAAAGTTGCAGACGTCTTTCGAAAGTTGGAGATAATTCTAGACTCAACTTCAAACAACTGTCACTTGACAGAAGTGCGTGATTCTTTTAAGCCTCGTTACAATATTTTCTATTCCACATTAAACGAAGTTGTCTCCACCAATTTTTTGCTACTAGCTACGATACACCCTTCACAGAAAGCACCTCATCGTTGTAAAAACTTACCATTTAAATTGTTAGTAAAAATACACATTTTCAGTTCTGCGTCGAGTGGTCTGTCTGAAAAGCGGCTTAACAAACACAGATCGCATGAAATCGGAGAGGTCTCGAGACAAAAGAGGCTCAAAGGCTTCAGCGCCGGCACGGGCGGCACGCGCCACGGTCGGCCGGGGGCGGGCACGTGACCTCAGCGGCGCGCAGTGACCGGCCGCGCTGTTTATTTGCTATTTAAACAGCTTTGCGGCGGTGATGGGAACAGCCACCGAAATTGATAATGGATTCTGTCCCTTAGTGTGGCGCGGAATATTGACATCTGCCGTCCTGATATTAATTAACCGAGCTCTATATTAAATTTAATGACGACGTGAGTCGTACAGTTGCAAAATCTGCTCTGGACGAATTATGAAAAAAAAAAATAACCCATAAAAACCAAGTTATTACTATACTCCCTTTCTTTGTAAAATATAACAATAATTAAAGACGAATTAAAACATATAACATAACACTAAACTTACAGGAATTTAATATATTTCTAAAATGTCAGTTGTTTTGAGATGTCAAGATTTTGGTAGATTCAATTATCATCAATATGGATTTCCAACGTCAAATGATTTAGTCAGAATTAGATTTGAGTAATGCAGAATTCTTCAAAACTAAACAGAAATCTAAAAGAAATAAATGATTATTTGATTTCTTCCCAAAATACCCAATTTTTCTGTCATCTGTAAACCAATTGTTATCAATTTTCGAAATTCATAGTTATGTACCTATTGTACCGACGGAGTAATTCAAATTTTAAATATTCCGTGGCGTCGTCGTTAGGCCGCCTTTGACACCTTTTTAATGATTCTAATTTAAAAAACCTTTTACATTTCTAAAAATCCAAAATTAAACTTTAATTATTATTTTTTTGTAACGAAAATTTGACAGATCTTCTTGATCGATACAATGAGTCTACTTGCCAAGTTTTAGATCGATTGGATCACGGGAAAAGGGTTAAAAATCGATCCAAAGTTTTTTCGTCAAGGAAACAAGCAAGCAGACGCCACGAGTTAAAAGAAAGGAAGTAAAAAGGGAGTAAGTAAAAAAGATAATAATTGGTATTTGGATAACTTAGATTGAGCCGTTTTCGTGAGAAGTCGCATCAAAAACACTGTATATTAAAATAATTTTATAAAACATCTCGATGACATAATGAGTTTCAAAAAATGGAATAGACGATTAAAACTATATTGGGAGAGTCAGGAAAAATATCTACTTGGGGTGGTACATACTTGGAGTGGGTACTATTGCAACGGTCTGATTCTATATTTTTTTGTACGAATGTCTAAATAGGTAGGTATGTCTTAAGTGGTTTTTTTAAGTGTGGTAAGCTGTATGTTTATTTCGGATTTTCGTTTGTTCCATAACTTTGGCCCGGCCACCGCGAAAGCACGATCACCGAAGTCAGTTTTGTGGACGCGATTTACTTCAACTAAGCTATCATACTTGTAATTTATAGAATTAAACTTTGTTTACACCACTTTTATTGAAAAAAATTCAACATGTTTCAAAACCAATGGCTTCATCATCAGAATCAAAAATGTATAATCAAAAATGAATTTAAAAATCGAAGTACTTTGTTTAAGAAAATAAGCCATTGGCTTTATTTCTTAAACAAAGTTTATTTCTATAAATTATAATTATAATGTCCCCACAAAATAATTTTGCTATGTTTGAAGAAGAAGATATCATATTTGTATTCGATGTTCATTATTATATACATTACAGACAGCTAATACATATAATATTATCAGCTGTCTATTATTTGCGGAAAAAACGGAAAATAATTAAGAGGTTAGAGTGTCATATGGTAGAGTTTCTAAAAATGTGTCGAATAAGACTACGTTGAGTCAAAATCCCGCTTCATATTACAATAAATATTTTGATGAGTTGCAAAACTCGCTCCAAATCGCACGTGAGTTGTGAAATCCTCTCTGGAAGCACTAAAGTGCGGAATTAAGAACCTTAATCCTCTCCGTTCATGAAAGTGCGTAGCATAACCAGTTCTGTTTCAAGCGTTGTTGAAAGCGAGTTGCAAAATCCGCTCCGTATTTTTCTTTATAATAACTTTATTTGATGTTTCTTTGGAAATCACAGTGTGTTTCAAAAAGCGTTTTATTAATAAAAATACGATTTTTAAATATTTTTTATGGCACGAAACAAAAATAGTTTTTGTGGTGTACACATATGCAGTAAAGGTGCCCGGAGCGGGTTTTATAACTCCGCGTCTCATTAGTAATCATGTTAGGAAACACTATATTATGCTTTAGTCCAGTTAGTTTTACAATATGGTATCATCTCATGGGGTAGTGTATTCAAAACTACATTGAAATCTTTAGAAGTCGCCCAGATATTGATTATAAAGATCATTCTTAAAAAATGTATTTCCGACTATAGACATTTTTAATAAATTACCTCCCCAAGTCGAGTAAAAAGTCCCCACATTACAAAATATTTAAACAAAATTGTATTTTTCAACTTCATAAAAATTTTCACAATAATAACGAACTGAACCAAATAGTATCAAGTAGCAGAAATATATGTTACACTTGGTAAATTGCATATCCCTGTAATACATGCCAACTGTCCAGAATCATTATACATTTAGAGAGAATCATTATACATTTGTTATATAGTTCTTTAGAATATTTCTTTAACTGTAGATAGTTTTAAATTTAATATTATGTATACTGCATACTGTTATTATCTTTGCTTAAAATTTTTCATTATTTTTCTCTTTATTATATTCATTTTTAAATTTTTTGCTTATTATTAGTTTACTTTACTGTTATGTCACATGATTGCATTATGATTATCGCATATTAGTTTTTTTTCTTCTTATATATAGGTGCATAGTAAGTACTACTTACCATTTAATATATTTAAAATATAATGATACTCCTCTTCTACTCACGAGTTATATTACTCATGTAGAAGATTTTTATTTTTTTGTTGTTTTAACTGTTACTACCTTTATTGAAAAAAAATGTATTTATCTATTTAATAAAAAATATATAAAAATGTTGGCTATCATAAATCTTGCTTACAAGAGCTCGCAAATACAAAAATTTAAGAGATTGGGTGTTAAAACCATTTTTTTAATGTTTCTCATTTACATACATTATACTAATAAAATAAATATTAAGATTTTTATCGTGAATTTTATTCTGGATTTTAGCAGCCACTTTGTCTTGTGTACGTGGACGCACATATTTTTGTTGCCATACATTTTTAGCCCATAACGTATTCTATATGGTACGGAACGCCACTGCCTAGTTGACCCGGAGTCACGCCCCTCTGTCTACCGCCAGTGATCACGTCAGGACCAGATGTCATGTTCGGTGATAAGTCTAGAGGATGAATTAAATAGCTAGAAAAATCTGAAGTGTTTTGAATATCAAATTGATCAGCATATTTGAATGTATTTGGTCCAACAGCTTCCCTTAATGGTGAATAAATCATTCGGACTTATTTTCATTGTTTTACGCAATCGTAACAATTTTGTCATGACAGTTATTATATTCGTATAAAATTTAGCACTTCTCCAATTTTGAAGTGATGGATGTAACATACAGAATATCTTCATCATCGTCAATGGCTCCATAGCCCTTTGTAGGCCTTAGCCTCTTCCAACATTCCTCTCCATCTTCCTCTATCCTGACATCTTCTCTTCCAATCCCTGATGCTTATAGTTTTCACGTATTGCTGCACTCCATCCAGCCATCGAAGTTTTGGTGTACACTATAGCTGCGTCTACCTCGGGGCTTTGTGTGGAGAATCTTTTTTGGCATTCTCTCTTCACTCATTCTTTCTATGTGTCCTGCCTATCCCTTTTTTTATAAATTGCATTATATTGTAAATATTATAGTCCTTCTTATTGTATCGTATTCTTGAAACTACGTTTATCTGTCCGAATATTTTTCTGAGTATTTTTTTTTTCAAATACAAGAAGAGACTTTTTCTTATTTTCAAAATTTCTCATTAATCCAACAGTAATCCTGCATAATTGTTATGTTAAATTATTATGAATACAAAGATTATTCTTGATAATTACATTAAATTATAATGTCACTAAAAAATACTTTGCTCTTATTGTAGAATATGCATTTTTGTTTGTGCGTACAAAATGTACGCATCTACTTAATTGTTTAGTCAAACATTTACTTATCAAGTTAGTATGTATTTACTTATCAAATTAGTATGTATTTACTTATCAAATTAGTATGTATACGTCGTCTAACAATTGTATACATTGAATGTAGGATTCGTGTTGCGATACGCGAATCAGATATTACGGAACGTGCTTTGGTAGGTACTGTATCTATTTATAACATCAATAGGCAAGTGAATTGTTCATTCACTATAACACATAATGGCTATAGTTTAATTATGCAGCGTTAATAGTTTATAGTAAATGCAGTTCCTGATAACCAGGATGTCCGATATAATAAAAGTAATAATGGATACTTTATATGGCGCCATTTTCGTAAAACTATTTCGTATAATGACTTCACAGGGACCTTTTACAATATATAATTAAAAATAATATCATATTTTATACAAAATTAGTTAAGAGTTATAAAAATATATCAACGGTTATGCAATACAGCAATTTAGGTTTTTTATTCTTTATTTAAAATATAAAATAAATTACTTGTGTTTAAACTGTATGAAAGAGAAGAGACATGCTCGTATTTTGAGAAGAAATAAGAATAAGAAATCCACCAAAATCTAATAAATGCATCTATGATTATGTGATAATTGTTATTTTATCTAACCATTTTTATTTATTTTATGTGTAAGTAAAAAAATGACAGTGGTTCAAAATACTACTTAAGTTCAAGAAAAAAAAGAAATCACAAAGAATTAAAACCTCATTGGTGAAAATAAACCTGTTATTATTTTTAAATATATTGAGAATCGGAATGCAGAATTTTATTACACATCAAATTATTTTTTACTATTTTCCAGTTGTAAATAAATATATTACTTTTTTCTACTTATTTAGTGATATATTCTATACTTTCTGTGATATTACATAACTTTTGCCCAGATTTTGAATTCTATGAAATTTTGCTGAGCGACCATCTCAGTATTTTTGCAATAGTATGGCAATATGCTCCTGGTATAATCTGTTTTATTATACAGCATTTTAAAGGCAAGTTAGATTATCAATAACTTTTCTATCACTAAATTTTTAAATTTATGAAATATAAAAGATATCGAATATCAAAATAGTTATGCGAACTAGTATATTAGGTATTTTTATTTATTAAGATAGGATTCAAAATATGGTATAATGGGATGACAACGAGACGGGAGATATACAGGAATACAGAAACTCAATGCTATGCGCAAATAAAGGCAAAAAGTGTGTTGTATTCAATATTATTTTTAATTTGTTTATTTATTTATTTATTTAAAAATACAGTTGATCTTAAAATAATATTTAACATGCATATATTTAATTTTATATAATAATCATATTTTTTATTCTCTGAAGTAACGTCTGTATTTATTTTTGAAGATTTTTTAAAAATATTTTTCTGTATTTTTTAGTCTCTGGTTCATTATTATATTCCTTCCAGTAGAAGCAAAGGACTAAAGAAATATAATAAGTAGGTGCAAATAGTTTTTTTATATGTTTTTTCTGTTTGGAATTCTTATTTCGTTTGAATTTCTTGAATCATGTCCATGAATGTGTTACATATTATTTTATTTTTTAAGTACTTTGAAATTCTGTCTTTTAAGATTTTATGGAGGAAAATCAAGTTTATGATAAAAATCAAGTTTATCTTTCGTATTTGCTTAAAGCTGGGCTAATTAAAATCTGTTAACATATTGTAATGAGTTGTCTGTCGGTTGACGTTTGACAGCCGAATACAAGCGAAGGCGCATGCGCACAGAACAGCGCAGAACATGCGCAAAACGGCGGGCCGGTGTGCTCAGTCATTGAAATAACGAACTAACAGATAATTCGAAAGCGAAGATTTTATAAAAGTTCTTACCGCAGTAGCTAAATAAAATCTAAGCGGTTCTTTGAGTTTTAAAAGCGTTTCCAGCGAATGTAAAATGTCAGATAAAATGTTGAAGCGTTAACAAAAGATTATTTTACGAGTGATCACTTACGAAATACGTTTTTCATTTCATTTCGACCGAGCCACGACACGTAACAATATTTTTTATTTTGGAGTATCATTAATTTTCTCCTAAGAAAGATTCTCATAGCTCTGTTTTGATGAATCTCCATTTTTTACGTCTCTTTCAAATGCAAAATGGAGGCGCAATATTTAAAAGTGGAACAATTGTTGATTTAAACATTGTCATTGCTGTTTCTTTATTCAATTTATTCTTATTTTTTCTGCCTATCCCACGAAAAACGGTGCGTTGGTTTGTGAAATAATTAGTTCTGAAGGAATAACCAAACATTGGCCGTTTACCAAATTGAAAAGTAATCAAATGACGTTGTTTTCCATCAATTTTGGTTTCGATTGGCGGCCGCGTAGAATCGCAGAGGCCATCTGCTCAGCGGGTGAGACCTCACCGCACAGCCGCCCTGTGCGAGATCGAACCTTTGTGAGCGGATAGCCAAATCCGCTGCCATGCACGGTTAATATTTAATGACGTCCAACATTGACAGCTAATTAAGGTAGAGTCATTGATAAATAATTGACAAATTTAGGAAAATAAACCGGCGTCCAAGGTCGAAGCATACACGTACACGTGTCATGTCGATAAGTCAAAAAAAAAATAAAAACACATAATCGAAGTCCTCCAAACTAGTTCTAGCAGAATTCAGAAATAAATTTAATATTATATGGGGTTATAAATTTGTTTGTAATGATTAGAGTTAGTTCAGAAATGCTTAAGGTTTTTAAGTAACAATAAATTTTTTAATTTTCTAATTAAATTTTTGAAATAAATCATGATTTTGATAGTTAAAAAAATGTTTAAATTTTACAGGATTACCTACAGTTGGATGAATTGGAAATTTTGGAAAAAAGAAAAAGTGTTAATAATATATTGAGTATTATAAATAATCAGGTCCTTTTTTACTAATATTTAACTTTTAAATTTACTTATTCTTACTTACTTATTCATCTCCCATATGTTAATTTTCACTTTCTTACTGTCTATACTTTGATTTTTAATATTAAGTATGCATTGTATTCTGATGAAGGGACCATTGGCCTCAAAGCATTGGTTTTTTTAACAAATAAGTGGTGAGAACAAATTATTGACTTAACTATTTCAGAAATATCGCGAAAAATAAATACGCGACCACATTGCGCCAAACATACGGTTATTTTCTTGATAGAAGCGAAACCAGAGATAAACCGTAGAAAATAAGCGACAAGCGATGATTATGTTTGACCAGCGATATTAAATTACGAAGGTACCTACGGGAGGTCAATAATAGACAGTTTTAAATAGACTATTATCTGGACGAGTTATTAGTGACAATTAGTGCGAAATTGTGTGTGAGTTAAAGTGTAATATGTCAGATGTCATTTTGGTGAATAAATAAAACATCAATAAATTTCAATTGTTTTTGATTTCTCTCCTACCGCCACAATCCCGTGACAATATTCTCAACAGAACGGTACACTACATATTTTAAGAATATACCAAATTGGGTATTTGTTTGCGCTCATAGTTTATGTTTTGTTTTTCTGTAGTATGTAGGAGATCACTCTTATTTTGTCAATCAATCGTATTTTTTATTGAAGCATTTTAGCGCACAACGGTCATTTTAGCAGGTTGCACGTTCCATTATGTGCGAGTGAGACGAAGATGGTAAAGTAAAAAAAAAATAGGAAAACAGAGCGTCCGCAAAAGACTTAGCATCACAACCATCGTAATTACATGGATGGATGCTGAAAGATGGTGAAATAGCCCTCAAAACGAGCTGGTATAAACGTGGATGATGTGATATTTGTGTATTTATACAGGACGGATGAGCTTGGCGTTCCATCCGCTTTGCTAACCCCTTCCAGGAAATGAAATGATAATAAGTTAGTAAGTTAGAAATGGACCATCAAGAAATAAATCGTGTTTTCCATGTGTAGCAAAAATTTGTATGTGCGATCGTTAAGTCCAGATCAACGAATTGTTATTACGGTCGTTTGACATATTTAATTGTAATTTTGGATATTTTATACAGGCAAAAATCTTATCAACAGTACCGTACCCTGTACCCAGATTAATGAGTGAGGGAGTCCATTGAAATGTACAAACATCCCAATTTCTATAGAGATGACAGTTACAAACTATCAAGTATTTGGCGCCCTGTTTGAACGACACTGATTCAACCCTTGAGAGAAGTTGCAGTAAAATTCGCCGACGTAACTAGTACATATTGCACACTGGCGACCTCTATTGTAGAAAAAGAGAACACTCCACAACAAAGTGCATACAATTTACGTCCTAGAAAGCAGCAACTTTAATCAGTCCGACCTCCACCTCCTCGGGTAAAGGTCGTCCTCCTGATGACGTTGGATAAATATCCAACGAAACGTCGACATTCGCTTCTCGGTAATACATATGGTGCGTATAAAATATCCGAAATTACAGTTAAATAACGAATATTAAATTAAAATTAACAATTTGCAATGCTTGATATAATTTAGTTCAATTTAGTACCGGTAGTTATAGATAGCAGGTAATTAAATTTCGAAAAAACAAAACAAAAAGGACTTCCATGTTCGGTCATTCTTACCAAGCAGGGGTCATTTGGACGTTTGGGACCATAAGGAGGAGAAGTAAGGAGAACATTAACACCAAGAATTGGCGGCATCCAGCTTTCGTGGAAGGGTCTCCAAACTTTACTGAAGAGACAAAACTTTGATTAAATTTACTAATTTGTGTGTATTACAAGTAATAAACTAATATTTGTGAGCTGAAACTAACTGAGCGGTTTTGTTGTCCACTTTTCACAACTGGGGTCAGGTAAGGTTAGCAAGTCCAATTTTGATTTCGTATAATATCTTAGAAATATAAATTACGTACTGACGTATTAAAAGTTTTTTAAAATAGATTTTTTTTATATTGTAATTATTGAAAGTCAAGCTGTTATTTTAACCGGCTATTTTCGGTACAGTTATTTGGGATTTGTATCTGATTGTACTTATTTTGGGTAATTAAGATATAACTGCTATGTCGACCGATGGTTGCTTATTAGTTGCTAATCATCGAAGCAATCAGATACAAACCTCATGTAACGGTTAGTGTGTCACCGGTTAAGATACCATCACTAATCGTAATTAAATAGTGATATACAAAATAATTTAAGAAATGATAAACTTAAAGTAGTCTGGTAAAATAATTTAATGTTGGGATATTCATTTTGTTAATGCCGCTACACTATGTATTTAGGCTACTTATTTTTTTCTTTTCCAAAGTTTCAAAGCTTTGTTGTTAGAAGAATGACCTCACGATTCTATGCCTAGTGCAAGCCGCTAGGAATGAGTTCCTACTAATCTTTACTAGGACTATAATGGTAACGATAATATTAATCATTAGTTCCTTATTATTTACATATTCCATTAAAATTCATACGTAGAAAAACTAACCCATAAAACCAAGTTTTTATTATACTCCCTTTCTCATTTGTATTTTTTTCAATTTGGCATTCTATCAACATATTCCTCTTGCCTTAAGTGCATGTGGAAAATCTATCCTTAAAACGTACAGAATATTGAAAACGTAATAATTGGTACAGGGGGGCACGGCGTCGGCGAAACATCTGATCGGACCCATGGCTCGAGTCAGACTAGTTGAAACAGGTTTTGCGCCTTCTCCACGCGTCGGGCTCCTTTCTCATTTGTATGATTTCCAATTTGAAAAAAAAAATTAAACAAAAATTTGTAAGATCATTTTTATCGTCGCCACGAGTCTGCCTGAAAAGTTTCAGCTTGGTTGAATCACGGGAAAAGGGTTAAAAATACATCCAAAGTTTTTTCGGCAGACAAGCAGACGCTACGAGTTAATAACATACAATTTAAGAGTTTATACATACGTACATGTACAATAACTAACTCTTCGTTGGCCGTAAAGAGCAAGAAGAAGACAGGGGATAAGAGCAATCTCAAATACTCGGAGAGCTTTCGGCAGACCTAAATTAAGATGACCAACAAGTGAGCAAGGATGGTCCAAATTAGTATCTCCGAGTGGGTTGTGTTAACCCAGGCTGAGTTGTACATCGAACTATGACTATCAATTGTCCACACTAATAGGTGTTCTTATTATTCAAATAATATGAACAGTTAAAAAACCAACTAAAAACTCATTTGTTTAGACAATCATACAAAAACCTATTTTTTCCCACTCCTAGAATGTACTCTGCGAAAATACCTGATTCTTTCTAGCACTCCCAACTATTATAGTCTTAAATTTTTTGCATTTCATCTAGTGAATAAGTATGTAATAGTAAATAAGTGTTTTTAGTCATTAAGTTGTTTTAAGTGAAGTGCATTTGAGGTGAGTAGGTACTCACGAAATCGGCGCTATACAAATGATCCAACTATTATTATTATTCTTATCGAGGGTAGAAAGCCAAAAGGGCGTTAGTGATTATTTCTAACTTTACAGGAGAGCAAAGTAATCTTTTGTCAATATTTCTTTTACAATTAAACGATTTCCATATGTGTATTGGATTAACAAATATGGAAATCGTTTAATAACAAAAGAAACATTAACTAAATCAGATTGACAGAACTTTTGAGAATCTTGCTCTCTCTTTAGGCTTTCTACCCTCGATATAGTTATGTGCACTTTATATTTTAACGCGTAACATGTCCACATAAAAACGATTAAAATTTAGATATTCTTATATTTTTGCTTTTATGAAACATTAGAGACTAGAAGAGCAGTGACGAATCTTGCCATTTTAAACAAAATAATAAACGGAACTATCGACTGCCTCCATCTATTAGAACGCATCTGCCTTCGTATTCCATCCCGCGAAACTATAAGTTATGCAGGTTTTGCCTTGAAAACTACAGCCACTAATTCCTTTTTAAATTCTTCACTGCACCGGATTCTATTATTTTGTTATTTTGGGTTCCTTTTACTTTTTATGTTATTTTCCTTGTATTATAATTATGTATTTTGTATTTTTTTTAATAAAGACATATCTTGAGGCGGGGACAGTGAATGGTTTTGTTCGAGCGGCGGTGCCACTTCGCAACGGTTTATACGACTGGTTTCCAATGAAACAAAAAGAAATATAGTTTTAATATATCAAGGAGTTTTTTGTAGCAAGTTCTTCTAATTATGTTCTCGGTTTCAATGGTTTGATGAGGTTTAAGCTGCGTTCTTGTATAACACAAAATAATTATTCCTATACATTATACTAACAACATCTGCAGTAGTTTGTGTTATTGTTTAATATTGTAATACCTTAAAAAGATTTTATGTTAAAGCCCTAAATGGCGTTAAATACATAGATTTAACAATAAAATAACTAACCCATAAAAACCAAGTTTTTATTTTACTCCCTTTCTTTGTAAATTAAGTTTACCATCATGTAATAATTGATTGACTGAAAATGAAACATGTTTAGACAAATATATATGTCATAAATCTCTAAAAAAATCTCATTATTATTTGATTTCTTCCCAAAAAACCGAAGTGTGCTGTCATCTATGAACCAATTGTCATAAATTTTCGAAATCCGTAGTGAAGTACCTACCGACGGAGTAATTCAAATTTTAAATATTCCGTGACGTTATCGGGCCGCTGGCGCCGTTGGTAGTAATCAAACTTTTGTAATGATTCCAATTTCAAAAAACCAAAAAACCATTAAAAATCCAAAATTATACTATAACTATCATTAATTTTTAACGAAAATTTGATAGATCTTTTTGATCGTCGCCACGAGTCTGCTTGCAAAGTTTCAGCTCTTCCCGTGATCCAATATCACGGGAAAAAGGGTTAAAAATCGATCCAAAGTTTTTTCGTCAAGAAAACCAGCAAGTAGACGCCACGAGTTAAAAGAAAGGAAGTAAAAATGCTAAAAATACTTAAAATCATCGAATGAAGCATTTTTCACCTTCATCAAAAAGCAGATTTGATCAAATTTAAAATTTTAAAACCACTTTCTTTTTTAAAACAAATACAGCTTTGCCCTCAGAAATTTCATCTCGCGATGCGAGTATTGGATTTGTAGGGTTTAATAGGCTCCGTCTCGCTCGGCCGCGGCTAGGGACCGAGTGTAATTAATTTGGTTACAGCGAAAGGATAATAATTGGAAAAATCTCATCGCACTCTGCGGAATATCGAAAATGACATCGGCCGGAAATGGGAACATACAGTGTTTTTATGAGAAGAACTAACCTTAGAGCATAGACGAACTGGCAAATGAACAAATAACACCATTTTTGCTTTTTTTTTAAATCGAGATGCGAACACGGAATAAGTGTCACATCAATATTCTCACTATTTTAAAACTAAGCTAAATTAGGACTAACTTGCTGGTTCAGAGTGAGGTTCGAACCCGCGACCTTTGGATTACGATTAACCACAAAATCAACAAGCAATTTTAATCTTCTGTGTATAGTTTTCTGGGATATTCTGCCGTGTGTATGTGACCTCTCTGGCCTTAAAAATATCCTTAGGTTTTCACGGCCGTCCAGAATCTTCTGTGTATAGTTTTCTGGGATGTTCTGCCGTGTGTATGTGACCTTTCTGGCCTTAAAAATGTCCTTAGGTTTTCACGGCCGTTCAGAATCTTCTGTGTATAGTTTTCTGGGATATTCTGCCGTGTGTATGTGACCTCTCACATACACACGGCAGAATATCCCAGAAAACTATACACAGAAGATTCTGAACGGCCGTGAAAACCTAAGGACATTTTTAAGCAATTTTAATGCTCAAAAATGGGCTAAATCCTAGAATATGGTCCATACAACAGATCCTTCTGAGGGTAATTATCTTTGATATAATTGAATGTCCTGATTATAAAGTATTATTTACTTATCCTTATTAGTTTAGAAAGCTGGTTGAATAGCATTCGGGATTTTTTAAACTATTGAATTTGAAATTTGATTATTTATAAATACGATTTTCTCCGATGCTTTTCAATAACAAATACTCGTTTATGAAGGTAAAGAAAAGTTTTAATAAACTTCTTCTCATATTTTTTATTTAACACAATCTTTTAATTTTGTTTAAAAACTATCCGTTTAATGATTTAAAAAAATTTACATTTAATAATAACCTAACCTAACCTAACTCACGTACCAGTTAATTTAACCACAGTTAACTCCATATTACCTGCGGGACGAGTGGTGTATGGAGACGAAAGTGTAAGATTGTTGTTGGGAAGGAGGGGACTTAATCCAAGCCTGGTCTCTTTAAACCAGATTTCATAAGAGTTCATGGTATACCCCAATTAAATTATATTTTCTTTTCTTCGTTTTAAACTAATTGCTTTTCTTCCTTTTAGCAACGTTTTGGCAACGTAGCACTCAAAATATATAAAAAAATTGGGAAAAAATGTAAGTGTTTTTTGTTGGGTAATGACGTACACGTGTACGCTTTGATATCATATATTTTGACATATTTGATAGAGGGAACTGTTGAGCAAAATAATTTGTACATTTACCTCAGATTCTTAATGCACGGTGCCAGGGATCTCTTTCTCGTTAAAAATAATTCAAAAGGAAAAATGTAACAAAATATTTTTTCTGTGCGTTACCTATAGTTAAGTAAAATACTCTCATGGAAATTATTAGGTATTTTTCGGACACCTTATTGATAAAAGAGAAAATTATGCTACATCTCAAAATGACAAAACACCTGAACAACTAAAGTATTTATTAATATAAATGAACTTTGTTTTTGTATTGAAAAATATCAACATGTTTTAGAGCACATGGCCCCTTCGTCAGGATACAATTGTATAAACAAATTTAAAAATCAAAAATTGAAGTAAAGAAAATCAAAATACAAAAATTATTTATGGGAAATTAATAATAATAATGATGTACTTAATAACATGAAAACAAATTTATAAGATAATTATTTGTAAAAATTTATTGGCAGTTGATTTGAATTGTGCTTTGACAAAGGAAGACAATTCTTTCCAATATAAATGTGGTAAAGTTTTAAAAAAAATTATATCAAATATTCATAATGTTAACCAAATGCATTGAATTCGGAAAAAAGCATGCTTTGAATAATATCAAAAGTTTTATTTGAAAATAATATGATTATTACAAAAGCTGATAAAGTTAATACTTCAATTATCAAGGACAAAGTAGACTATGTAAACAAAACTATGGATTTTTAAAAAGTGATAATTTTGAAACAGTGGAAAAGATATATTGAAAACATGTTACAGTGAAAATATTGTTAAATTGTTTATGAATAATAGATTTATGTTAAAAAAAACAAAAAGTTCCTAAATTATATAGTCTATGAAAAATTCATAAAATTGATCAACCAATTAGAACACTTGGCAAATTATCAGCTATATATAATACACAATATAATTTTTGAACGTAATGTATTTAAATCTCTTTATACAATTAAAAATTGTCATGAATTGGTAAACCATTTAAAAGCACTTTATATTCAAAATAATTCATTTAAGTCTCATTTGATATTGTAAATTTATGTGTTCCAATTGAAGAAAGTAAAATTATTATAAATGAATTAATAAATTCTTTAAATATATCTAAGGATTTGTCTCAAAATTTTCATAGACTTTTTAATGTTGTTTTAAATCAAAATTACTTAAAATTTGATAAAATTATTTGAAACAAAAAGAGGGTTTAGCTATGGGTTCTAGTATCAGTCCTTTTGTGGCCGATATATTTTAAGATAATTTAGAGAAAAGAATTTTTAATAGTTGTGCTTTATTATAAAAATATGTATTTTTTGGAAAATATATGTTGACGACATTTTATGTATTTGGACTGGTTCTGAAAGATAACTAAAAAATTTGCTTTATTACATAAATAAACTACATAAAAGGATTCAATTTACCATAGAAATAAAAAATTCTAGCTTCAATTTCTTGGATTTGAATATTAAGAAATTGTTTAGCATTAGTAATAGAAAGTTCATAACCATTATCATTATTATAAATATTATAATCATCATTACGATTATCATCGTCGTCATTATCATCACCTTGATCCACAACGTGGCCAGTAAGTACGATTTTCGAGCGAGCGATATTACCTTTTAATTTGCAAGGACTCTAGATTCTAGGTAATTAATTAAGTAGCAGCAGTAAATTTCAGCTACCATTATAGCTGAGGCACGATGTCTCTGGAAATAAATCATCGAAAATTATCCTAGAAATTACTAGATTATGAGACAAATGTGTGCAATTTCCCAGCGCAAATGGTGTGCAGGCAAATTTATCGCCGCGGTCGGTGATTGGCGAAGCAAATGGACGGTGTCACGTGGTGTCGGGATACTGAGGCATTTCCGCCGATTTGCCAGCTTTAGTCCGGACCAATGAGCGTCGCCCGGCGCAGTTCGTGAGAGAACCAATCTGCATTCATTCCATTCCAAAATGTTGCTTTTTCCAAAGAAATTTAACACGAATTCACTTATTTTGAACCACTATATTTTTTAATAATGATTTGGTGATGACACTCATGATGATAATCAAATTGGATGAAAAATTTTAACTTTGTTACCTCTTCTCTAAATATTCCCCTTACAACCATCTTTACACCAAAAACTTCAGATCATTTTGTCAGTATCTAATCAATGATTTGAAAATAGTCAGTTTAATACTTCTCCTGTCGAAGAGAGATTCTGTTACTCTCGAAAAATTGGAAGTAAAATATAAAAATATTATTAAACTATACTTTTACCACACACTTAACATTACAAAATATTTGCAATAATATTTTTTTGTCAACTTGCTTTTATGTGTACCTGCGGTATGACAATATTTTCAACGTTGAACAATATTTTGTTTTATCATTTGAGTACTTTTTTCATATTATTTCGATTTTTTTAATTATTTGAATATAAATGTTTTTTTTATGTAATTTTTTTGTAACATTTATATTACATAAAAACATTACGTATTTTTATGTAATATGTGTAAGTTTTAATATAAGTGCGTGCAGTATACACTCTCAGGGTCAATTGCATCAGCATGGTTCATAGAAATGTTTCGTTTAAAGCATAGATTTTTGCGTTTACCACCAATCAAACAACTTGATTTCATTAAAATCTATGCTATAAACGAAAGGTTACTATAAACCAAGATGATTAAACTGGCCCTTTGTGGTTCCGAAACGAATTAATGTTACCAAAATATAGTGGTTTAAATCAAGTGTATTCGTGTTAAATTTAATTTGCAATGAATAACCACAAACTAATAGCCGCTTACGATAAAGAGTTTTTCAATTTAAACGTGAGAGATCATTTTTGTTTCCAACAATGTCTTCAATATCACATATCCGACATATTTATGTAGTTGTTTAAACACTCAATTTTTCCTTATTCATCCAAACAAAAACATCTTTTTTCATGACTCTACCTAGCCGATTGATTTTGAGCCTTACTATGCAGATCCATTTTGATAAGTGTCACAGATTTCATTTTCGAAGGGTTTATTATGTTAAAGGAAGAATTTCCACCCTACGTTCTTTCCTGGTTTCTGATGGCCTATCCTGCTCACGTTAAGTTCCATCTAGACATGGCCCATGATCAACATGCATTCTATCAAATGCCATCTTACCATTTGCATCCATAATCCGAGGTTTATATGATCCAGAATATATATTTCATGTGGAAAAAGGCTACATGACCATACTCAATACGATACCTTATTATTATATTCAAAAAATATTGTGGAATATTAGTGTTGAAAGTAGGGATTCGAATGAAATATTTAACTATAATGCTTAAACTCTCAACAGAAAATTTCCTAAACTATGAAATGCAATTAAATATTCTCTGTCCCTCTGGTAACTAAAAAAATAATAATGTAATTTTTAATATTCATTCTACACGGCTAAATCAACTAAAAAAATAATGGTGAAACAAAATCTTATGTCAGGAGGCTTTTCTTATCGAAAAAGTTTGTGATTTGAGTGCTCATTTTATGTTTAGGCGCGCGATGAAAATCTGAAAGTATTATGTTTGTACATCCATAATGAAAATTTGTTTATGATAGATAAAACAATGTTATCTTTCTCCAGAGATGACAAAATATTAAAGTAGGCCTTTATTAAGGTATAACGTTTACGAAAGCGGCAAAAACACCATGTCCCGTTAGAGAAAATTACTTCATAAAACACTTTCAGTAAACATTTTATGGGAATGCGAACACTTTTTGCGTGAAAGGACAAATGAAAAAATTAATGTAGGTACGCGATCTTCCCAGTTTTTCAAACACCCACAAAAATTCGATTGAGACGCTCGAAAAAACAAATATACGTGATATTTGTAGTTAAAATGTCTACAAAACATTTACATGTCTGTATTATGAACGTATCTGCTTGCGTTTTCAGTCTCGAAGTCATTCAGGTTTTGCCATGAAAACTGCAGCTACTAACTATATATTTAATTCCCCACTGCAAAGGCTTCCTAGATTAGCAAACAGATAAGAGCAACTGGACGTCTTCGCCAATAACTGTATATTATTCAAACATATATTAAAAGGTGTATTGAAAGATTACTAGTATTTGACGAATTGGACTTAAATAATTGATTTGTATTTGTTGGTATATTTTTATTATAATATGACTTTCAAAGCTTGTGCTATATCTTTTCACTATACATTTATATTTATCTTTACATATTTTTAGTATTTTCTTTCCTCTTTATGTCATTATTATGTTTACATGTTTTTTCTTCTTTAAACTATATATTCTGTTAATGTACACTTTACCTGTCTGTTGTAAAAGCCCTACAGGGCGTTAATTAATAAATAAAAAAATATATTATGTCATGCAGACAAATTTTGATAAATCTATGGTGAGGGGTTTCGAGCAACTGTCAGCGAAATTGAAAGCGTCCGGTACCTACTAGCAGTATCGAATCGCCAATGAAAATGCACTGACTGGATGCTCAACTTTTTTTACTCCTAACTCCCGTATATTTAATCAAACCTTTAATAACTAAGTCTCCATAAAATAAGCGTTATAAGTTATAAACAGGCTAGCATCCCTGCTCGACTTCGCCCGGCACAGTTTAAATTCGTCATATCTTCTAAGATATTTAATTTAATAGTTTGGTGTGAAGGACAAATTTTATTTGCGGTAAATGCCTAAGGTTAATAAGATGTTTAATTTGATAAGAATAAACACCGAATTACTTAAAATGGCTGGAAAGTTAACCATTATATTTTAGTTATACCTACATTTGATGAATTTTATAGAGAAAAAAGGTTGGTGAAAATATCATTGAAAGATAGTTATATGCTACTTTTTGTAGATCATTTAATATTACACAATTCTTTTCTACACAATGTTTTTGTATCTCTAACGGATTAGGCAGCGTTTTCATGAGAGCTCTTTAGCGGTAAATTTTTTCCTACTTGATTCGCTTATACCGTTAACGCTTATCTCAGAGCAATTTTTAATACACAAGAATCTTTTTTGAATGCAATTTATAACAGTAAAAACCGCATACAATTCCGTTCAGTGGTTTCTCTGAAAATTTTCTAGAATTTCTTTTTAAACTATTTATTGATAACCAACCATTCGTGGGTTGGAAGAAATTACCAATAAGTAATAAACCCGCCACTATTAAATGTACAAAAAAAAAATGTATTATATTATTTTACTACTTCTGCGAGAAAACGGCATTATTATAAGATTAATTTATTTATAAACTAACTGTTCATACCTGGCGTTGCACGGGTTAAGGATTAAGTTTAAAATAAATTTTTGAGGGTTAACAAAGATTCGATTCGAACGGTATATATTTGCATTGAAAATATATTAGAGAGAGGGGAAAGGCTAAAAGATTAGGGGGGAAATGTCGCCTATGTTACCCACCGAGTCCTAAAGAATTAATTTTAAAATTTTGAGTCCGATTGATCGAACGGTACAGATTTGCATCGAAAATGTGTCATGGAGAGGGGAAGGGGTATAAGAATAGGGGGAAATATCGCCTATGTTACTCGCCGAGTCCGAAAGAATAATTTTAAAATTTTGAGTCCGATCGGTCAAATGGTACAGATTTGCATCGAAAATATTCAAGAGGGAGGGGAAGGGGTATGAGAATAGGGGGGAAATATCGCCTATCTTACTTGCCGAGTCCTAAAGAATACGTTTCCAAATTTTGAGTCCGATCGGTCAAACGGTACAGATTTGTATAGAAAATATGTCGTGGGGGAGGGGAAGGGGTATGAGAATAGGGGGGAAATGTTGCCTATGTTACCCGCCGGGTCTCAAAGCATAAGTATGCAAAATTTGAATAGAATCGGACAAACGGTGTGGATTTGTATAGAGAACAGACAGACAGACAGACATTGAGTTTTATAGGTATAGATATTTAGTAATTGATTTATTATTGAACAAACGCATTATGAATATTTATAAAAGAAGTTGATTTAAATTTATAATCCATCAATTATTATTTTCTTTGCCTCTTTTTTCTCTTATGCAAGTATCGAAAAGGTCCCGAACAATTGAAAATCCATTAAAGATCCCGTCAAAGCCAGAAGTTTTGACATCAGATGGAAAAGCGGTTAATTATGAAATTCTATTCTCCCGCCCGTTTGGAAAATGGCTTTTGATGAACTAGCGAATAAACAAATAATCGTTTAAAAATGTCTTAACTTCAACCGCACGCGTCATTAAAAGTTAACAAATATTCAAAAATAGTGGAGGCTTTAAAAATATTTTTTATATATATTTTACTAGTTACGCAGTTCTATAAAAAATACTTTTAATAAAAAAGGATTGTTGTTAAACGTATGTCTGGCTGGATCCGATCTGAACATTTTTTTTTTTTAGAAAAAAATGGTTTTGTTGCTTTTTAGAATCTTGGGCAATATCCTTTCCTCCTCTTGGTCATCCACAATATTAAATACGTCAACAAGAACCATATACACTTACAGATATTTATTCAGAAAAATTAGACAAACAGAAGGCATTGCAAGGTGATACAGCTGGGAAGATTTAAGTTTATCAATCAAACTGAGGAAAGGATTATGGACTGACATTTGACATACGTGAATAATCATAAAATAAGACGCGAGACAACTTTGAGATATCGTGGCATCAGACTCTCGAGAGAAAAATCTCTCTCATTATCTCAGCGATTGTCTCGAGTTGAAAATCTCATCGGCTATACTATACATCGGCTATCATATACTAAATTTAAGAATAATATTTTCAACTCATACTAGCTGCTATTGTTACTACTATCGTAACCTCTGTAGTATGTGTAGACTACGGCGGACGGTCACATCATTTCGTCACTAGGTTCTAAAATTGAGAAGATCTGCACATAATTTTTTAAATTCATTTTTTTAGAGATGTAAACACGGAATACGTGTCGCATCAATATTCTCACTATTTTCAAAATAAGCTAAATGCTTAAACTGTGAATCACAAGGTGAGCGTCATGACTACTACACCAGCAAGTTACTCAATTAAAGATTTCTGAATAGTCTGGAATAATCTGGAAGCAGAGCGATGACGGAAATATACGAGAAGATTCCAAAATAACTTCCCTTATAAAAACACAACGCATCGAATTCAAATAAGTATTTGTTTTGCCAGCTGCGTCATGCATCTGGGTGAATAGATAAGCGAACTGTTAAACAGACGAACAATTACTTACAAGAATTTCATTTCGTTCTCCACCACGGCGAACCCGTTACATTCTTAAACGCATGTCATAAGCATATGTACGAGACATGATGAGCATATTTTTATTGTAACCTACTTTTTTATACTTCTGTTATGTCTTCAAATTGTTAACATTCTGTTAAATAAAACAAGAAAACAATAATTAGCCGTATAATAATAATAAGTTAATTGTCCGTCCGTACCATCCTAGAATCCAAAAGCTGATCTCATTCCGTTTTCAAAATTGTTACTAAACAAAACAAAAACATTGACTTGACACTTTTTAATAAAATACTCTTAATTAGTTTTTTTTAATATTTCAGTTTGTTGAAAATGAACACTAATAAATGCTTCCAATAATATATCGCATATGTCATTGATATTATTAATCATACATAAAAATATATAATTCTTTGTGTAGCAATGTCCGTCACTAACGCTATCAGATGGTTCAAACAATAATGAGGTATAAGAAGCAAAAAAGCATAATTCTCTTTTTAATAATCTCCATCACTAAGGTTATCAAGACTCTACGCTACTCTTGAAAGCGGTTAGCTATCTAGAATAGCGTAGTACATCTTAGCTAGATAGTCTTAACTGGCGGCCGAAATATGAAATAAAAGTACGTCATTTTTGACGGGTATTATCTAGTTTGAATGCAAATTTTCGATGCGTTTTATTATTCTGTCCTGTCACTCGTCTAAATTGGTCAAAGGTACATTAAGTCTGGCATTCCTCGCATGGTTCAATCGGGCTGCTTAATACAGCAGCCCCTGTCTTACCTTCCCTCCTCATATATCTCTATTCTGACATGATTAAAAATACAGCGTCGCCATTACGAGTACATTAAATTTGCAATAAAACAGCCCTCCGAACAACTTAACCCCTTTGTAAATTCAATAAGGGTTGGCGGGCATCGAAGGCAGTGATTGAAATGGCAGCTGCTTTAGCGTGTATGCTCGTACGTATTATACAAAAATAAAAATATAAAAAATCTCACTATCGTCGTAAGTATTTTAAGATAAAATTTGAAAATGAAAACTAAATAACGTGAGCTAGACTATAGATGATTGACAAGTACTCGAGAAGTAATGACAATCTATACAAGCAATATTATTATTAAATATATTGTAAATAATTTTGAATAAAGCATGTTTCAATAAAACAATGACAAAATATGTGTTGGTTCAGTAGCCCTGATTCAAAAGCGTGATCCCTGGATTTCGGTATTCAATATTTATCTCGGTTTATATAAAAAAAAATTCAATAATTCTTAGAAAGTAAAACCAGAAAGATGAAGACGTATTTTGGGTATTTATAAATAATTGAATAAAGAATATTTGAATAAAAATATTTCAATAATAAGAAAAATTACTTTTTTGTATAAACCTAATTTTTTATTGTTTTTAATCGAAAAATTAACAATGTGAATTATTGATGGATTTGGTGTTGTAGAGAATTTGTAGAAAGTTGTAGAGAATTTTGACGATAATCATTAAATTGGGTTTCAAACATAAACTTTGTTATCTCCACTTGATTTAAATTATAATTTTTTATTTTAGTGATCGAGTTTTGAGAGCATCAAAATCTCCCAACGACAATTAAAGTATTAAACTGATTATGACATGGATGCGAGATAAAAAATTTAAATTTATAATTAAACATACGAAGAAATAACACACTTAATGATTTTAACCCAATTTCATGATCAAAAATGAGTGTGGATTATACAAAGTTATTTTTTAAATCGACCTTATTATTTAATTATATATTTATTATTATTTTTTATTTCTCTAATATTATATGAAACAGTTTTATTACATTTATTACAATTTTTTTCTAGTCTATTGAAACCATAGAAATATAAATATATCGCTGTACCTCTCCAAAAAGAGACTAACTATTGCGCTCGGATTATAATATACCTGTATATGTCTGGAGCAATATGAAAGCATTTGGTAGGTTTATCATAATTTAATTTTGCTGAAATTAATCCGAAATAAATCCCGAATGTTCAAAATTACATGTTATTAAACTAATCCCGGGTTTAATAAATATTGTAAACTTGGCCGGTATTCCGGAATTTCGGGATTGGATTCAATAATTATGGCGGTGTTAATTGTGAGTCGAAGTTAATAATTATAAGTGGTTCGACTTATCACGGTAATCCAATATTATTATTATTGTTGTTTATTAATAATACACGCCCTCAAGTGTGCGTTTACAAAGCACAAAATAGTATAGCTGTCTAAGTACATGGGGATAAAATTACAAAAAATGAAATAATATCATAATTATACTTACAATAAGTAATAAATAGATACAAAAGAAGAAAATGATTAAGAAGTGAAAAAATTTAGACAAGATTAATACAGCAAATAATACATCAAGTATATAATATATACTTGATATATTAATAACATACATATTATATACATAGGCAAACTATAAACTAGAAGTAAATAGAGTCTTTTGTATTTGTATACCATTAAATATATCAACAGAGCTGTATTGATCACCTAGGAGATGCAATCTATGTATATGCAAATTGTAATACTCTTGTTTCGGGATGAGGAAGCTCCAAGTAAAGACTTCGTTCTCGTAAGTATTTATTTGGTAGCAATAAGGGTTTAGACAATCGTTTATACAGTAAGATGCGGTTTGGATAACTATGGTAGTGAAAGAGAGCTCGACTCGACATTCACGCGCCTTTTTATACATTCTCTCTCTCTGTCATGCAGTCTCTTTCTGGCGTCGCGACATACGTTCCTCAGATCTATTACACAAATCATTAATACTTACACTTACATAAAATAGCTCACTCTGTCGTATTTATATTTTCGTATCTGAACGATGAATAATAGACAACCAAGATCAAACCGGCAGAATAATCCTTGAGAATCTTCATTATCTGAGAACTGCGAAAACTTATACAACTTTAAATGAGTCTGGTTTCCTAGGCATCAGCATCCAGAATTTAAATTTAAGTATTACACGCCCATTTACAATAATTTTTCATGAATATGTAAACGCTGACCTAATTTTTTTTAAATACAAATCTTTTTTTTTATTCACATTTATTGCAGTTAAATGCATCAATTTATTTTAAATAACAATTATTATCAAAACAAAGTCAAATTAAAGTTGGTGCCAGTGTATTCTGTCACAATAATTTTTTAAATTGCAACGTTATTTAATACTATGTAATAACATCATCGGTAAAGTCATTCTTAACTTAAAATCTAAATTTAATTTATTAAAAAAGAGTGGAATATACGAAATTATAGGCCAACTTCAAGAAAACTTTATATAAAATAAATCGCCGTTGCTTAAAAATAACAATTTAACAGAATTCGCCAACCACATAATAAATACCAACCATTATTTCGATAATCTTAAATTAAAATTGCTCTACTAGGTTCCTCATAAAGGATTGATAATGAACAGTTAGGAAACCGTTGAAATCTAAAAAAATTCTGAATTATGAAAACACTCGTAAACAAACCCATATTTTATCAGATGTCTTCGATACTCTATTTTTTCCCTTAAACACCAAAAAATTCTCCCCGCTGCTCTATTCGAATTAAATGACATAATTTATATATACTGAAGGAAAATACATTGTTAATTAAAATTTTATAGCTGCCCGAAATATATTTATATATTTACCATTTCTTAAAATACATAAAGTTTTTGCATTAACTCTATCGATTTCTTTTAAATAAATAATGAAACACGCAGTACAATTTTTAACATATTATGATAGTTATAAAAGCAAAGGCAGCAAAATCCAAAAAATGAATCAAGAATTACTAGTTGATAATGAATTGAATTTAAGATTTTATAGGAAATATATAAATTAATAGAAAACACGATTTTGAAAGATACACAACATCTTAAATTCGGTACATTCTAAGTTAGTAATCCTCGGCGACTGCATTAAAAACTTTTTTTTTTAATTTTTGTATATTGCTGACTTTGCTTTTATACCTCACACATAATATATTATAAAAGATTAAATAAAAGAGAATAACATTATGAACATAATATACAAGAATAGAATGCCTAACCAAAATCTAAATCAAACGTAAGTCTTATAATTGCTTCAACTTAGAATAAGGATCCCATTATTATGCTTGGCGATCATATCGTATTAATTCCAACTCGCTACACCAAGATCTCTGTAAATTATCTAGATGACCTACCAAGTATCTACCTCTGCCTCATAACTACCAAAAGTTAGGTCAGTCAATCAATTATTTGAAATTGTAATTATTGAACTAACTCATTTATCGCAACGAACTCATTTATCTTCAATAATATATTTAAAGTCACCTCTTCACACTTCTAACATCACTTCAACCACTGCTTGCACGTCTCCCCATGCGCTTAATAAAACCTTGTTGTCAATAGCCACTCAACGAGAAAAAAATGAATTAAAAAAAACATCAATTTAAATAATCGTTCCAAGAATTCAAATTTGTCGTAGCTCTGTGACAAATCGAGGGCCGGGGGCTCCGCAGAGCACATTGTTCGAATACCAGTCCGATTGTGTAACTCCATTCTTTTACATTTATTTGTTTATTTGAATAATTTGTTTTTGTTACTTAGGTTTAATTCCGGTTGATTGTACCTTTGTCACGGGAGTAATGGTGATTTATCGCTTGAAAGGCAGTGTTTTTTTAAGGGTTTTGTCGGTCTGTCCGTGATGTAGTGCCTCCATTGTATCACGTTTGATTCTTAATGTCGTCGCGGTGTAACGCGCCCTTTTAATGAGTATCTCATTTAGAAATTAAAATCGACTGAATATTTTTTTCAATTGTTATTTGCGAGACTTTTTTTACACGACGCATATCGCGATACGTTTGTACAATTTATATAATTGCCGTTGTACGTCTGCAAGTCACACGGACTAATTGACTGTGCAAAGGCTTCGCTCAATGATATTTGTAATATTGTGTTACCGTTTAGACAGTGAAAACAGCAACATATCGGTGATATACTGATAAACTAGTTGTAGAAACTTCTTTTTTTTCTTGTAATAGCCCTTCATGTTTATAGCTCTCATTCGCACTACCATTGGCTCCATAGAAAAGAAAAATATATGATTATATAACGAGATAATGATACCAATGCTCTCAGCGGTTTACCTACAACAAAAATATACAATTCGTGACAGTAGAACGCATTTAAGACATCTTCGTTCCATCTTAATTTCAAAAATGTGCAGATTTTGCCTTGCAACTAACAATTGTTCAATTCTCAACTGCAAAAGATTTCCAGATTAGTAAACAAACATAAGTAGATTTACGTTTTCGCCACTAATTTAATTAAATACAAATATATTTTTAAAAATATTTATTAAAAACTATCACTAAAAATGTTCTTAAGTTTATCATAGCCGTTCAGAATCTTTTGGTTTGAGTTTTTTGGGATGTTCTGCCGTGTTTCTACGGCCTTATGACTCAATTGCAGGGTCCATCATCAGAGCTGATGTGTTGTAATGTATATTGAAGATGTTGTGGTTAAGTATTAGCTTGGTTGTTTTGGATACAGTATTGCAAATCCATACTTTACCACGACATCATCAACATATAAATATGAAGCAAAACATATGATTGATTTTTTAAAAGGTATTCAGGGGTAAAAGTTTTACAAAGAAATGGAATAGATTAGCGCCTTTATAATTTATCAGTTTTAGAGATATATAATCGATAAATAATAAAAATTAATACCTAGCAAATAATCAAGTAAAGTTACCTAATAGTCTAACTTTAAAGTGGTTCTCATTCTCCCAATATAATCTCTACCCTTCCCCTCCGTCCTATAACTGATGCTCTGTCCTCCTCTGATATGCTTCCTCTTTCTCTCTATCTTATGATTCGACTTCTATGTAATGTTAATGTTATATTTTGTTAGCTTATATTATATTGTCTCGAAGAAGATTGATGTTACCGAAACCGGTATATACTGTTTATTATATTAATGAAGTTGCTGAACAAAATACATGTTTTAAAGAGTTGAGTTGAGTTTATTATCACGGTCATTGGACATATTTATGTGGTAAATAAAATGGATATTTTTTGCGAACCGCATATTTTACTGAGAATCAAATCTCGACGTCCTAACTTCAATAGAGACGACAGTTACAATCTATCAAGTATTTGGCGCCCTGTTCTCACGACTTTGATTCCACCTTTAAGAGACGTCGCAGAAAAGCCCTAAGATGTAATTAGTACATATTGCACACTGGCGACCTCTATTGTAGAAGAAGTGAACACTCTTCAACAAAGTGCATATAATTTACGACCTCGGAAGAAATACCAGTTCGGCCTGTACCTCCGCTGTGATAGGACGCTTTCCTGAAGATGCTGAATAAGACTTCAGCGAAATTCGAGATTTGCTTCTCGGTAAAATATACGATTCATCAAATCAAATCTCGTAGAAGTGAACTCTCTTCAACAAAGTGCATATAATTTACGACCTCTGAAGAAATATCAGTTCGGCCTGTACCTCCGCTGTGATAGGACGCTCTCCTGATGACGCTGAATAAGACTTCAGCGAAACTTCGAGATTTACTTCTCATTAAAGTATACGGTTTGTATAAAATATCCTTTTTATTTAAAACATAAAAATATATGTATATTTTTAATTAAATAAAAAGTAAGAAGACTTTAAATACGAATTTTTTGGTCACCTTTCAGGTAATACCTATTCGTTATTTGAGATAATTTTCAAACGTTAAGAGTGTTGCCAGAGCAAACCGCGGCTAGTTCTGTTCTCCTCTAACATGCAGTCTGGTCCAATGAACAGCTCAGATCAATAGATATCAACAGTGCAGGTCACCGGAGCATGAATTGATTCGTATTAGGAACTCAGAAACTGTTTCTATGCATACATGTATAGTAAAATTATTAAATTCATACATAATTGAATACCACGCCAACATATGTCACGAAAACGTGGCGGTGCAGTGGTGGCAACCAAATGAAAGACTAAATAAAATCAATTAAACTCATATTTATAAACATGAGCACTGGACACAAACTTAGCTGTACTTACTGCACACTTTTACGCCACTAGAATATTCCACACGCAGTTATATTTTATTCGCCTTTGTGGTTATTCGCAGTTGTCAAACCAAGACCGGGCGATGCCACCGCTGATTGCAAAGAGAACGTTTTTCCTGAATCTCTTCGTATACGCTCAACTTGCACAACTTGTTTTGTGTGCGAGTTGTATTTTTACTACCACCACGTGCAGTCCAAAGCTTTTTCATTCCCCTAATCCAATAGAGATGTCACTATTGAGAATGAGATATATATATTTTGATTGTAGTATAAAATCCTTGAGATTCTTATGAATTATTAGTCCGAAGCGAGTAGCTTGTTGACTTGTGGTTAGGACTCTCGTCTCGTAGATCCAAAGGTCGCGGGTTCGAATCTTAGTCCAGACCAGCAAGTAAGTCCTATTTTCATAGCTCAAGCGTTTAGCTTAATTTGAAAACAGTAATAATATTGATGTGACACGTATTTCTTGTTTGCATCTCTATTTAAAAAAAAATTAACATTAAACTAGAATACGCCTAAAATTGAAATGATTTTTCAATTCCTATAATTTTAGGAAGAGAACTTTGTATGAACTCGTTAATTCAGAATAACTCGATGTTCCTTTTTCAATACAATTTATTATAATAATGGAGTTTATGCGACTATATTGATATGGTATTCAGACAGCTTGCAATTTGTTACTGGAGTGGTAGTTGAATTGTAAGAGAGGGCATCAATATGGTGCATCACTATTTATACCCATTCACTCTTTCATACTGTCTGTCTCTCTCATTCATTCCAATGTCCGTCCAGATACATTAAAATTATCTCTGCCAGACTGGAAAAACGTTAAACTTTCCACGTAGTTTCTTCGTGTATTTTAATTTTACATTCTATTTTAATATTCATACATACATTTATACACAAATCATGCATAAGCGTAATTTGAATACACCCATACATTTGTAAACATTTTAGCAGTCTTCAGAAAAGAATAAAGATCCGACTTGAAGAACAAATATATTAAAATATTTCTTCGTAAACAAATTAATCATCTGGACGGGGAGAGGCCCTTGAAAGTGTGCCTTTTCTCATAACCACCCCCGAGCCCCATCCCTTCTGGAGGAAAACTTTTTTCATGAAGGTAAAAGCATCCGGCCTCCTCTCGGCTCGAGAGCATCCCCTGTACACATTTATAAACGGCACCTTTATTACGGAAACGTATTACGGTGTTACCTTACTACGGCGTTATTAGACGTCATCTGATATTTTACAGCGTTTTTTTTGTGTTCGTCCGGAACTTTTCCTCGGAGAAAATGAATTAATTTGTATAAATAGGAATGCTATTTATAAATTAATTATACGTGGTGAATTAATGAACCAACGAAATAATGTAATTAATATAAGTAATGAATTAATATAAGTAAATTCATTTCTTTAAAACCACAATATTTTTCATTAGCTTACCCGCGCTGCTTTGCACGCCTAGATTTTGAGTAACTTTTAGCCATATTTGTGTAACTTAACGCATAGATATATATCGTTACAGACTTTATTATAGAAATTTTTGAGTTCTACGACTTCTATTTAGAAAGTATTTAAATATCTCTTACCGTTAAGGCAGCATTCATAAAAAACACATCGCTCGACCATTTTTTCGTAAACTTTAGTTTTAAAATAGGTCACCAAGAAAACCCTTTTTATTTATAATCCTTGCCTGGATAATATATAATCCTTGTCCACCCTGAAAGTCGATTCTAAATATTGGTGAAAGAATTTTTGAAATCGGATGAGTAATTTCGGAGATTGCCTCCTACATCCAAACTTACGATCTTTACCCCTTTATATATTAGTTAGTATAGATAATATCAAGTGGTTTTGGAACCACAGTTCCTTCTTAAAGATAAACTACAATCTAATCATTACATACGGGCAACTATATTATTTTGCAACTTTTATTTATTAATTTAAAATTCAACAATTAAATATTGGTACAAAGATATAAGTGTAATTATAACATTAAATTGCCATGAAAGAAATTACAAAATTATATTTAAAACTAACAAATTAAACCAATGAAGATAGGAGTAATGTTATATGAGAGCAGGTAAGTATGGGTACGTGGGTATGTGTGTATGCGTGTTTACGTGTGTGAATGTGTTTATCTATGTATGTGTGTAAGCATGTTTGGCTTAGGAAAGCATTATATTGTCACGGGACATGTCTGTGAAAGACAAAAGAAACAATTAAAATTATTTAATGTTTTATTTAATGCGTAAAGTCACTGGAATACGCACTTCAGTTGACACACTATTTCGTAATTCGGAATTTATTATCGCTTATCATTTATCTATAGAACACTTATTCACTTTACTAGAATCTTCGCTGCACTTTTTGTTACGCTGTTTCTGCTCCGTTTCACGCGTAGGTACTCACGCCAAATATCTGTCGCTTGGTCATACACACGCTGGCCACATTGCTTTGTCGCTACGGTTTTGCCGGTTTCTATGTAGAACTTGTCAATCGTCAAAACTATAACTAGCTCGCCGTGCGCACGCTAGTCTTTTTATACAAAACATGTTGATTTCGCGATGCTTCGAGTGTGTTGTACAGATTTCTGGTAGTACCCTCAGATTCGTGTTTGTTCGGGCGTTCGAGAAACCTCAATAGCGTGTATAGTTTCGGGAAATATGTCGACACTGGAGAACCCTTTGTTGCGGTCTGACAACGTTCTGTTAACAACACCATTCTCCTCGTTATTAGTTTTAGATTGAGAAATGCGAAATCGAAACAACGATGCGCGAGTTCGGCGACTAGGGACTCAGCATGATGCTGTAGTTCTTTTCGGACAATCGATTTGGTTGTGAAATATTTTGTAGAGATACTCAACTATTAATATGAAAAATCAATCAATCAAAAAATAAAATGGATCATATTTAGGCATTTTCAGTTTTTCCTGAAAAATTTCTCTATTATTCTTTAATTTTAATACGAAAAATCCATCAACCAAAAAAGTATGATTAATCTTATTTTGTAATTTTCAGTTTTCTTTTCCAGAATAATTTCTCTACCATTTTTTACTTTTAAAAAAATCTTTACCAAATATATGGTGGTATAAACCAAGTGAATTTGTTTTCAATTTAGTTTTCAATGAATAACCACAAAGATTACAATAGTATAAATAATATAATTCTATCACTTTAGAAGAGAAAAGCATCATAGATTAATTTATAAGTTTATTTCATACTCTACGATACGTATCCGAGACATGAACTCGCGCACTTGATTTTATATAGTAAATATAGTAAAAACTATGTAATTTGACATATCATCGCTGTATATAAAAAATAAATCCTATGTGCCGTTTAGTACATTCTGAGATGAACGAATCAATTCGTCAATTTTTCATTTAAATAATGGAGATATATTAAAAAAAACATTACCGTTCATTTGGAAAGTCTGCCCAGTAATTATTTAAAATATTTTTTAATAATCTAGTGTGTGTAATTATTTTTTAAAAAACATTTTTATTCGTTGATCACAAAATGTACCAAAACGTCACATAGGATTAATTATATATACAGCGACGATATGCAATTCGGATGATGATCCACAGATGACAAACTTCATGATAAAATAGTACATCTTCATAATAATGTACATTAAAATTGATGACACATCTACTTAATCGATTCCGGATGAACGGGCCGATAAAGATGAGAGAATGAGGGAGATGGCTTTTACCAAGATAGACAACTCTTACAGTGAAATATAAAGTTTTCAAAAGTCGCCGGCGAATGAAATCCGATCGTTATGAAGAATTTGCGGAAAGTCTACGAATTATCAAGTTAATAATAATACTACTATGAAAAATGTTTAATAAAATAAACATTTAAATTATTTTATTTATTTGTTGAAGTATTTAAAAAGTTCATAAAATAAGAATATAATTATTGTGGTATAAGTTTAAACCAATTATCAAAATGCAAAAATACAAATGCAGGGCGAAAAAGCGATCATATATGGATTTAGGAAAAACGTCGAGTTACTTGTGATATTAATTTACCTATATTTCATCAAAGTATTTTCAACGTAGTAATATAATAATTCTGATTAGGGTTTTCTGGAAAATTCTACCGTCAGTATACACTTTCATTGGCCAAGTTTAGAATATTCTGGTTGGTTCTGGCCATAGCTTCGAATACCTTTGCTATCCTTTGCATCAGGGCTGATGTGATGATGATGATAAGAATGATGTGTTAAGTGGCGTCTGTGGATTGGAGTGCAAAGGTATCCGAAGCTATGGCCAGAACCAACCAGATTATTCTGAACTTAGCCAATAAACCTACAATATATACCAACATACACAAATGAAAATAAGAACAAAGAAAAATTTATAGCAGAGTCATTTTAAAATGAATATTTTTATTTTTAACAGAAATAAACCATCTATCGTTTTGACAACAAAATAAAAATATACAGGAATTATTTTCTTGTTCCCATACACAAGATTTAACTTTGAAATTAATGAAAAAAAAATTTGCATCTAACTTAAATTTAATATTTAATGTACGAGTAGGTATATTTAAAATATATAAAAAATATCAATTTCGGATAAATTATATTACACGAAAGTTTTATATGGTATTGTGGGCATGAGAAATTCTCCTTCTAAATGTTCATGGAATACAGTTCTGTCGGGTCAGTCTAATTGGAACGTGCAAAGATTATTTCAACTTCACCGGAACAGTCAATATTTCCCTGCAGTAATTTGAAAGGGAATATTTGATCAGCGTATGCTCTTCGACGTTTCATGCATTTCGTGTTGTGAAAGTTTGCAGTATGAGTCAGGAGTTTTACATTAGATCTTAAATAAGGGCGAGTAAAAAATATTATGTTATGCATATGTTTTGATCTCGCAACACGTGTAATCTGTAGCGGGTTCCAGATCTACGAGACATACTCATAATAAGTACAAACAAATGCATTGTAAAATATTTTAAAGAATTGAGGATTTTTGAAGCGCATTATGTAATTTGGTCGTAATAAATGCAGGTATATAATCAATATATAATCAATATATATATAAAGAAACCCGTGTTTCCCTACCCGCCAAGTTTTCTCCACAACCACCTACCGGTGATTATGGTGGTGGATAGTCCTTGGTGTCACATCGAAAATATTCGAGTTTGGTGTGGGGGTGGCTGTGCATGGGTGGGAGTGGGTGACGAAAATGTGCTTTCTAGCACGTTGTTTTGTTATGGGAAGGCCGCAAATGCTTCAGATTGTTTCAAAATAGGCGCGCCGACTGTGTCCGGAAAAACCTGTTCTAGAAAATACTGGAAGGAGAAGGTTCTAGAAAATTCCCAAAAGTTCTACAAGGTTCTAAAGTGAGTAAAGAAATGTGTCGGTGTGTCTAGAAGGTTCCTGTACATTCAATAAATTTCTTGAAAGTTCTGGAAGGAGAATGTTCTAGAAGGTTCGCGAAAGTTCTACCTATGACCATCCAAACAGTGTAATAAAAATCTACGCGTGCGAAGCCGCGCGGGCACAGCTAGTGAGATTTTTAAAGAGAAGTCTGTATTCTATCAAGAGGTTTTTAACTTCGCTTTTGTCCTGTATGTTGTGTTGGTTTTTGTGAAAACGATATTAATGTTTTTGGTTTTCCTTTTGAATGTTAAATTCCAAAAAACTAATTTTGACGTAACTATTGCGTATATAAAATTCATTTTATTAGTAATCTATACCAATATATAAAGAGGTAAAGTTTGTAAGTTTGGATGTAGAAGGTAATCTCCGAAACTACTTCTCTGATTTCAAAAATTCTTTCACCAATATTTAGAATGGACTTTCAGGGTAGACATAGGGTATATATTAAATAAAAAGGTTTTTCGTGGTGACCTACTGTGACAACTACAGTCGACGAAAAAATGATCGAGCGATGCGTTTTTTACGAATGCTACCCAATGGTAAGAGATATATAGATCTATAGAGAAGTTGTAGAACTCAACAAATTATATAAAAATGTTCATGATGATATATATCTTTATGTTAAGGTCAATATAGAAATTGATAAAATATAACAAAAAGTTACTAAAAATCTACGCGTGCAAAGCCACGCGGGTAATTTTCTAAACAAATCTATACCGTTTGACTGACTTTTTTGACTTTGCAAAACAATGGAATCTTTCCCCCCCCAAACTAATTTTTAGCTAAATCCTAAACCCGGGTAACGCCGGGTAAGAACGGTTAGTAAAAATATAAAAATGGCTTTTCTTTGTGCTGTCCAGCAAAGATCCTTATCCGTGACGCGCGCACCTGGTGGAGATTATCATGTCGCCAGGGTTTGTGAAATGAAAGTCACCGAGAATCAATAATTTAAAGTGTCCTGAATTCTAGATTTTATGTATCTATCCTTTCCAAAATCATGTTTTCTATTAATTTGTAGACTATTTTTCCCGTAAAATCTCGATTTCAGTACATTAAAAATTAGCAATCCTCGATGACTGCATTCGTTTTGTTTTGTATATTGCTGCCTTTGCTTTCATACCCCACAAATGATATAGTGTCTTGGATGTAGGGTATCGAAAAAAATATTCTGTAATCGAGCACATTTTGAAAATATTTTTTTTTCCTAAAAAAATCAATATTTAAAACTCATATTAAACAAATAGCGAATTTTATTGCTCCAAAATAGATCATACTATGAATAAAATGTCTGTAAAATTTTAACAAAATAGGCTTAATAGTTTTTAAGGTATCATCTCCAAATGGCTGAAAAATGGAGTTTCGATAAAAACGCTAAATAATGATCTAATTCGTATAAAAATTCACCTACTACGCTAGCTTGGAAAAGCTAAAACTCGAACTGATGACTCGAATTATTTTTAGAACTTCAAGCTATATGATAAAGAAAACCAAAAAAAATAATCGATTAGTGAAGATGTCTAATTGATGATAAATTTTGAATTGATGTAATATTTTCCTTGTGGCAAATAATTTTACCCTTGGTTTACTGTATCATGTGTGTAAAGTAAATCTAAATATTCTTACATAATGATTATAAAATGAAACATCTTGAATTTCTACTACTATACGCATCGTCAATTACTTATACCATAACCGCACAGCTCGGTAGTTCAAATATTTCGAGTTAGTCCGGTCTGACATTCATTTGACCCCGACTCCAATGGAAACAAATGTCATTAGAGCCAACCATGATAAATAGGTCTGACTGAAGATACTTTACAAAGATCTGTTGCTCTCAGCTTAATATGCAAAGATATGTAGAGCGCGCCGTGCAAATATAAATTAAGTATATAAATATGCAAGAAAGACGAGTACAATTTATCAGATCTAGTGGTGAGAGTAACTGCTAATATGTAGTAGGTAGTAGGGATGATTTCACTCTCTACTAGCCACTTACTAGTACTTCATTATACACTACTGCACACTTTTTAAGTCGAGCATCTACTTCGATCTTTCAAACATAAACAGAATATTTTTTCTTCGAATATGGCAAATATAGCAAATTACTGAAAGACAACCGAAAATTTTTCTTAATTTCTTAAATAAACTACATAAAAGGATTCAATTTACCATAGAAATACAAAATTCTCGCATAAATTTTTTGGATTTGAATATTTCAATTGTTAATAATAAAATTGATTTTAACATATTTCGTAAAGATACATATACAGATATAGTTATACACAATTCTTCTAACCATCCATATTCTCAAAAATTGTCAACTTTTCACTCAATGTTAAATAGATTAATAAATATTCATATATTCATATAATATTAATATATGAAATTTCTAATTCAATAGTTAAAAATATTTCAAATGTTATTATATATTTAAAAAATACATATTAAATAATAAAGATAAAGATAATTTTAAAAAAATCGGGTGTTTATAAATTAATTTGTAATGATTGTGATTACTTTTATATAGGAAAAACGTGTAGAAATTTTGAAATTAGAGTTAAGGAACACTTAAGGTGTTTAAATAGTAATAATTATTCCGAATTTCCTAACCAACTTTTGGCTATGGATCATTCTTTTGATATTAATAAGGGTTTACATATTTTACATACAAATTATACAGAATCACAATTTGATAAATTAGAAATTTTGGAAATAAGAAAGAATGTAAATAGTACATTGAATGTTATAAATAATCAGGTCCTTTTTGCAAATAGTTATCTTTTAAATTTATTTTTATGTTAAGTAGGTACTTTATATTATCATTTTCCATGTATAGCTTTTAAATATTTTGATCTATACTTCGATTTTTAAATATTATTTTCGTTATCCTGGCGAAGAAGCCATTGGCTTCGAAACATATTGATATTTTTTCAATAAATAGGTGGTTTTAACAAAGTTAATTTATATCAAATAGAATATTTTTATACAAACATATCATGGGTAGAAAGCAATATAATGTTTTGTCAATCTGATTTTGTCAATATTTCTTTTATAATTATACGATTTCCATGTGTGTTTTGGATAAACAAACATGGAAATCATTTAATAATAAAAGAAACGTTGAAAAAAACAGATTAACAGTACGCTATTCTGCTCTCCTGTAAAGTTTGAAAACTGAAAGAATCACCAACGTCCTTTTGGCTTTCTACTCTCGATATGCAGAAGGTACATATTTTCAAATCCACTCCAAAGACATAAATTATAATTCAAAGAATAATTATCTAATCTTTCTTAAAAAAACCTCGTAACTTCTCAACTCTGCTTCTTGATCTCAAGAATTAAAATTATCAGCTGTTACAAATTTGCGTCGTCTTTCAATATTTGATTTAGCTGACAATTATTTTGAATGCAAACAAGCTGATCTTCCTCCTTTCCCTCTTTTCCTGTTGCCTACAATCTCGTCATTTATTTTTTTTCCCACCCTCTTCTCATTTATAGATTCTACATGGTAAAATCATGTTTCATAATATTGCCAAACATGCCAGAATAAATATCACAGCTGTTTCCAATTTATTAATAATTTAATTGAATGTTTCGGCGTTAACTTTGTGGAAATCCATTATGAACAAATTATGAAATAAAACAATGAACTTTGTTTTTTTTTCCACTTATATTACACTTATTTCACTACATGTTCGGAAACGTCCGTTTCCTTCATCAGGTGAATTAAGACTGAGGTATGTAGTAGTGATTGTCTGGTGTGTGGGTTGTGGATTCGGTAGAAGTGGAGGGGGTATCTAGGTGGTGGGAGATCGGGAACATTGAAAGAAGGGGTGATGTGAAGGGTTGTATTTGATTATCGATTATGTTATTTGTTGTGTTTATGTTTTTATGAATTTCAAGTGAATGATGAAGGAAACGGACGTTTCCGAAACATGTAGTGAAACAAGTGCTCAAATATAAGTGGAAAAAAACGAAGTTCATTATTTTATTTTATTATTTGTTCATAATGGATTTCCACAAAGTTAACGCCGAAACATTCAATTAATTTCCTATCATACGACTATTTATCATCTTGACACATTTTATTAATCATAATAGTCCCACGTTGGGCGCTATGTGATATTATACATTTAAAGATTGGAAGAAGAATACAGTAGAAATGCATATGCTTAGATACGTGTGTAGAAAATCTTTGTACAATGAATTAAGAATAAACTTAGAAATGTCTATGTGTAATGTTGATTGTTGCGTAGTAGATAAAATAAAAAAAAGGATCGTAGATATGATTTAAACAGGTGAATTGGATAAGCGAGGAAGGGATGGCAAAGAAAATATATGAGTCAAATGTTGAACGCAGCATATTTATTGCATCTGGCATGACCAGATAAAATAAATAGTGAAAAATGGTTCTGGTAAAACATTCAATAACCAAAAAGTATTAGGCAGTAGTGCTGGGTCAGGACAGCAGAATATCGCCTTCTATCCTCTTTGACTATAACTGCCATAAAACGGCTAGATGTGTGACAGGTGCGTACAATGAGTACAAGTATATTTAAATGATTTTGTAAAAAAATCGTATAATCATATGTTTAACTCATAGAATATTATTTTGAATTGAAGACTTAATAATAAAATAATTGTGATATGAATATTATAAGATACCTATATCTTTTATTAAATTTTTTCTTGAAAATATTTGTTACGTTAAGGTCATGCTTCAATGTGCCTACTCACTGAAGGTGAGTGATGGTTAGTGTATCTATCGAACCATATTTCATCTTATTATTCCTCTTCTTTCTTAGTCTTATCATATAACTCTAATGCAACAAAAATAGTTCTATCCGTTTTAAATTCATTCATCACTATTATTCAAAATTTCGTTACGTTTTATTACTAGTAAATTGACATTCTATCTTTAAATTAGAAGTTTATTTTTCACGTCTCCATTATATAAAACATCTGCCTGCTACAGAGTTATGTTTTAACATTTATTTGCATTTTTGTCTCAGGAATTATGACCGACCTTTTATTTTTGAATTGAAACATTACATTAAGTAATTTATATTATTTTCATTTCACCAAACATAATAATTTCGTTATCTGTCCAACTGTCCGTCCGTCTGTCTGTCTGTCCCCATACCTTCGTATAAAGTCCGTAATTGAGTTCGAATTCATGGCTAAAAAACGAAATTAACCGGCCAGAGATAGGGCTTGAACCCCAGGCCAGCAAACTTGAAGGCGGCAACATTAGCGATGTCTCTATGCCTGAGCCTGCATTACCTGTCAAAAATAGTGTACATATAGGACTTAGTAAAGACGCAAATCATTTAATGTTCCGCCCGATTGCCAGAGTTTAGAATAGTACATTTAACTGCCGGCATGGGAAATATTATAAAAAAATTCAAATATTTTAATTAAAGTAGTTATTACTATTTCATGGATGTCGGCTATATAAATAAATAAATAAGTAAATACTTATTCTTTAGGAATAGGCATGTAAAATTATCGTTACTTTTGATGGGTTACAGCTAGTTTAATAATAAACGGAACGAATTAAGCCTTTGGATTCTAATTAAGGTTACGGGTAGACATTTGAAATTAATATTATTGGGGATTATGACATTAAAATAAAAAATACTTATATGCGATTCATCGTTTATTTTATAAAACATTCACACTAACGTGGTTACAGAATTACACATTAAAATTTTTATAAAAAACGGGGATTATGTGTAGATGCGTGTAATGTGTGCTGTGGCAAATGGCAGTTATGTGTGTAAGAGTGGATAATTTTTTTTTCATAATCCATTGGAATATTTTTATTTAAAAGATTAAGCCCATAGAGTACACTGTTAATAAATATTAATATTTTAGATTCCGTATTCTTAGACTACTTTCAATTCTACTACGGTTTCACCTTTAAGAGACGTCGCAGAGAAGCTCGAAGATGTAATTAGTACATATTGCACACTGGCGACCCCCATCGTAGAAAAAATGAACACTCCACAACAAAGTGCATATAATTTACTACCTTGGAAGAAATAATCAGTTCGGCCTGCATTTCCACCGTGACAGGACGAAACAGTCCGAAAAAGTTGCAACTATTCGTGCATCGGATCTATTTAATGACACTTTCCTAACTACTTTCCGTAATATTCTGAAAGGAAGGAGGAAACAAACCTCCTCGGACATATTTTTTTAAACGGCCTGCAGGTGAAAGTGAGGAAAGCGTGGCAAAAAAGACAAAGACCAGTGAAGTGAAAACTTCAGATGAAAATTAAGCGAAAGTAACACTTTATAAAACCAGTTTATTTCTTTACACTCTCTTTTATTATGTTTTTATACAATATTTGTCATAATACTCATAAAATACATTTTTATAATCGATAAATACATTTTTCCTATTTAAAAACACGTAACAAAAACAACTGGGGTGGCATTTTGGGGCTGGAACGGATTAATGACATTTCAATTAATTTCAATGGCGAAAATTGCTTTGAGATATGAGCAAATTGACAAACGAGCATGGTTACGGAACGAATTAAACTCGTACGTCGAGTTACCATTGAGTACGGTTCGTATAAAATATGCATTTTATTTAACACATAAAATATTTCATATTGTAGGGAATTCAGTGTATCAACACACTTGTGCATAAATGTAAGTACAAGATTTGGTATAATCAATTAAAATATTTTTTTATTATTGTTCATAATCAGAAATATAAAATTGTGCCAATATGATTAGGTATGTCGTCGTTGCACCGGCTATCTGCAACGAGTACAAAAGTATTAACTCATAAGTGTATACAATTATATTATAATTTATGACAAATAACATTGCGTAACTTCTGATTACCGTGAAAAATAAGGTGTTGTCCAGTTTGAACAATCCGAGGGCAAGAAATTCTGGACGGCGGTGTAGCATGTGGGTCGAAAAATTATGAAGCTGAAAAATATATTTAATTTTAATTCGACATCAGTAATCAGCATCCAAAGGGTTAATATTAATTTTTCAAAAATATTCAATAAAATTAATAGTTCTGATTATTAGAGAGTTATTTACCTTTACCTTGTTCAAAATATTTTTGTCCTTCTCATAAATCATCATTTTATTAATGAGTGTAGTAGTTTTTGAAGCCTGAAATACAAATTTAAACAAACAGTTAATTTATTGTACCGCATGGAAGTACACTTCAAACAAAGTAAGTTCATTCGCTATTGTACTCAATGTATTTGGTAATAGGTTGTCAATGTATTTGGGAAATCTTTTTTTTACGCTTGGACAGGCCAGGAGGCCCAATTACAGAAGCGAAATACATCACACAACACTCAGGCTTGAGTAAATCACACAGATTAAATTGTGACCTCACCGGGAATCGAACCCGGAACCCTCAGTGTCATACCAACTGCACTACGAGGGCATATATATGAATATTCTCTTTTTAATACTTTTTATATATTTAAAAGTTGTTGAATGAAAAATATTTAGATTTATAATGCCCTTATAACGTGTCTCAAAAAATTAAAAATGTAGAACTTAAAACGTGTGTTCTTTACATACGTATGACTTCTGGAGCCAACTAAATAAATACACCAAATCTTCTACAACATACACAAATAAGTATTATTTTTATAAATTCTTATTTTGGACCTGTTAGGGATCGTATTACATAGAAATGCAATTGTGATAAAACAAATATTCAGTTGCGTGTGTAGTACGATGTTTGGTTAATTAAAAACAATAGTTGCGCCACGACAGCCAAGTCAATTAATATTAAATAAATACACATATTCGATAGTACTTACACGGGTAAGACAAATTTGAGTCACAATTATTGTGCAAAATAAATTGGCAAAGTGAACTGCACTCTGGCCAATTGAGTAAAATAGGAGGAAGTTGTTTTTTTTATCCCTCACACCATTAGCCGTCCACTCCACGGCACTGATGGCGATAAATAGATTGAAGACCATGGATACGAACGACACTCCAAATATAACCACCACTTTCATTAAATGAATCTCGTTCAAGGACACAAAGTAGTCAGATACTCTATCGTAAATCTTCCAATACAATGTCAGCTTTTGCACTACTGACTCATCTCTCGAAGCAGATTTCAATTCGTTCACCATTAATTTTTGATGGAGTAATGTCGGTTTAGCATTTAAATAAATTGCTTCGGCTTCATTTTCAGTCAGCTGACGATTTTTAAATATCATTTCCAATTCTGCGTTCAAAATATCAAAATTTATCCTTCCCAATAGAACCATCCACAAATAATGGATTAACAAGTAGGTGTACAAGAATCCTGGCACAAACATTGTGTAATAGACAAAAAAGAAATTGGGCGCCTTTTGCCAGTTGAACATCAAATTTAAACTGTAAATAATTATGCACACGTGCGCAATATTCTGGGCGGTAAAGCCGATGACAAATCTAAGCTTGATTCTGGAATACGACTTACTCAATCCGAGACACTTCCAGATCTCATCTATTTCTGAGAGCGTTTCCAGCAGACCAGGGTATTCACTGACTTCTTTTGTTACCACTCGAAAATATATAATAGTTATAGCACAAAGATTAATGTAACCTTTTAAAGCGTCACCCAATTTTATAAGTAAAGACTCTGGTATTATTTCCATGGCTGATTTATCTGCGACTGCTTGATACACAAACCAAAAGAAGCAGCTCCAAGCCCAGACGGCGTAGATTGCAGAAACCCTCGCAATTTTTACTTCGTAGCCATCATCAGAACTCGTCTTGACTAATTTGAACGGTAAACCTATTACCTGCATTATGAAAAATATTGGCTGTAAAATTCCCACCACGTCGTCGGTTTTCAAAATACTTTCAAAAAAACTTCTCATTCTAAAAATAATTTCCAGTTTAAAATATTTACAATTAATGAAAACAATTTTCGCGTTTCAATTACCACTTAAACATCCTGCACAAAATATCGAATTTTATTATAGAATACTAATGATTTTATATACTTTTTAATTTTACACATATTTTCACAGTGAATTGTGAAGATACGATATTTCTTGGCGACACACTGAAAAGGAATAAAGTGTTGTTTTTAATCAATTTTTTTGAACCTTAAAATTATGTACTTTATTTACGTTCATAAAGAGAACCTTTTAAAAATGATGAAATAAAATGTATTACTTGTTTTAATTTGCATTGCCGATCATTAAATACAATTGCTTGATCGTAAGAATCCAATTATTTTTTACTTTGAAAATTGATTGTGTAATTCAATATTCAGAAACTATAAATGAATTTTTTTCGGTGTTTTTTTTCAATTTTAGCAATTCTTTACTAAAATACCACATATTCTTTACCTTAGGAAATTTTCATATTTACTCCACCATCTGCAATACACGTGGGTATTATATTGAATATTAAGTAAACTGTTTCCCATTGCACATTTATATTCAGGTTAATGATTCATATGATACCTCTTACCCTCCCCCTGAT
>JADDOH010007104.1:0-98976 GCA_016648135.1 Agrypnia vestita
GAGCAATAATTAAATTTTTTATTTGTGTTTACGAGAGTCGTGTGTTTACGAGTTATTGATCATTCAGATCATTATATACGAGTTTTCGACTAATATTTCATCCAAATAATGATGTACCTTTTTGGATGAATCTTTTATAATTTCATTTTTTTTTTCTATGATTAAGATTCATGTGCTCCTTTTATGTATTAAAATTTGATAAACTCGCTATTATTTGTCCGATAGAGTGAGAATTGAACAGATTAGAATGTAATGCTACAGCGTAGGTAGTACAATAAATAAATGATCGCCGAGATAGTTTGGTCATGTGCAACGCATGAGTAGGTAGATAATGGTAAAGAAAGTATATTAGGCAAATTCTGAAGGCGACAGGAATAGAGGGCATCCGTGAAAATCCTGGTATGATCGATAAACCAAATATTGGAGGATGGTCTTTTTAAAAACTTCAACAAGCTAAGAAATAGATTAATGTGGTCGAAGCAAAAAAAAGTGGGGTGCCAGTATATTGAGATATGACCAAATACGAATACATTCGATAGCCCTAAATTTGGAAAAGAAAAATAGCATCTTTCAATTAGCGCTATTGGCAGCGCACGCGCGCAGGCCTACCAGTTGTCTATCGGCGCCATTAGAAAAGAAAATCTAGAGGTGACAGCTCGCGATGTCGCCGCCCCAGAAATGGGCCCAAGAGGTGCGCGAAATGGCGACCTTTGGTGAGTTATTATCGAAATTCAAGTTTATGTGATACAGCAATAATCGTCCGTGGTCTATTTATTTTGTTATGTTCTAATATAAATCTTTCTAGGGCCCGTTGATGCGTCCTTCTATCTGCCCGCGTGACGGCCTGGCAGGCCGTACGCGTGCTGACATGGTTTCCGACACGCCCGATCGGCGTGTCAATGGCTGAGATGAAGCAGAGTGATGGATCGAGGCGGCGGACCACATGATTGCCGGGATGCGGCTGGTCCAACGCCGATGAGATCGCCATCGGGTTCCGTAACCACGTTTGGGCTGCGAGGGCTAAGCTATTTTGATTTGTGTACACGGATGAGATTTTTAGATTTATTTCTATTTTGCTTGAATTTTTTTGCAGTCAACTACGAATTTTAAAATCTAACAACATTTGTATAAACCAGATTAATTATTTTAAACATCGATCACTTTCGATTCCACTGTATCTTCTTCAGGATTGTGCATCCTTCTTGACAAAAATGTAATGGCAATGAAACTAGTCAACGTTTAAAATATTGTTTATAAAAAGTTTTTTAAAATTATTTGAGAATTCAATCTCTTCTCTCAGAGATTTGGCAGCAAAAGATAGTAATCATCATCTGTGTATTCAGTAAAAATGAAAGCATTCATTCAGTAACAAAACCCAATTCCATATTTTCATTTATGTGACTACAGACAAGACATTCGTATATGCGCGGCAATAGATTTTCATCACGTAGATTACGAGTATATTACAAAAATGTACATTTTTCAGGATTGCTAATACTTAATGGATAATTTAAAACAACGTCAGTTTGAGTAGAACATTGGTTTTTTAAGTGGTCTCTAATATCCCCTAAGAGTCTTTGTAAGGCTAAAAAGTCTAACGAACTTAAATATATTTTTGAAATCTGATAGATGTGTAAACGTGGGCGGCGCCGGTGCTTACATCCAACATATTTAATATTTAACGTAAAAATTACGTATAGAATATTTTGAATTTAAATAAATGATGTAAATGTTAAAATATAAAATAATCTGTACATGGTCGAAGATATAAATAACATAAAAATTTGCATGGTTTTATGTTTGATCTTGTATATTTCTTTATCATCATCATTTTTTTTTTCTTTTTAGATGATGTCTGATTTTCTATTAGGAAAACGCATAAAACTTCCACAATGGCAACTGAAAATGTATGTTTAAATAAATTTCAATCCAAAGAAGAAAATAAATTCTTACCTGAAAATATGACAAGTAGGTAAACTAAATTCTTTGGGAGGGCTTGAAGTGCGTCGGCCGTAAATTATATTCTGCCGCAGAGAAATAATGATGAGAGAAATAAATATGTCTCCCAAATATTTTCCTACACGTTATTATCTTGATTGAGTCTTCAAATGAGCATAATCGCCATGATTCTGGCAAGGAAAAATAAGAAGCTGATATTAATGAACCAGTAGATAATGAAATGTTTAGGAAAGTTTTTAAATGCAAAAATGTCATATTGCTTGAAAAATTGTACATTACATAATAATAACCACGAACACTTCAAGAAGTGGCGCAAAAATGGTGCTTTATAAATTAACATAAACATTAACATATATGTGAAAACTTCTCTTTCTCTTGTGAGGATACAGGCCACACTCTTGTCCTGACACACAACTCTCACCTCATTCACATTCATACATCTTGGCATGCAAGCTTGACTATCGTTGAGGCTCCTAACAGGACTATCTTCCATCATCTAATCTATTTGGTCATGTCACACCTTCAACGGTCGCCCTCTCTTTCAGGCGCCGCCAACACTTGAATTATATATCTTTCTTACTATCCTTTCCTCATTAATTCGCTCAATATGCCCAAACTATCTGAGCGATCGTATTTATAATTCTTTTTCAGAATTAAATAATAATTAAATAAAATGTATGAATAAAAATAATGAGATCCAAATTATGTGAGACAAATTAATCAGGGATTTTTTTCCTTAAAAATTAGCCAGACCTAATAAATTATGCCTACTTTGAAAAGTCAATTAATCACAGTATAAAGAAAAGTTGTTTTTGTGATCATTTAGTAACATTACAAAATATTTAAACATTGATTTATTCTGCATCACTGTAAAAAAATGTTTTTTATCTCCGTAAAATATAAAAAAAATAAACCTCTTATATCATTAAATTAAATTATGTATCAAAATAAACACACAACTTTGAACGAGAATAAACATTTGTAATTTTAGCTTGTAATATTATTTAAAAACTTTTGCATTAATTTTTTTTTTAATAGAGATGCGAACACGGAATTCGTGTCACATCAATATTCTTACAATTTTCAAATTAAGCTAAACTTGCTTGTCTGGAGTGAGATTCGAACCTGCGACCTTTGGATCACGAGGCGAGAGTCCTAACCACAAGACTAACAAGCTACTCCTTTGTGTCCTTCATTGACATAATTTGTGTATGCATACAGCATGGAAGACATTAGTATAAAGAATCACTCATCACTCTTGGCACTACAACCCCTGGTGGGTCTTGGCCTCCTCAAGAGTCTTCCTCCACTCGTCTCGGTTTAGTGCCAGCTCTCTCCAGTTCCGAAGCTCCAAGGCAGAAATGCCTTTGAGGACGTTGTCACTCCATCTTAATTTTGGCCTTCCAGTATAAAGAATACCGGTAGGTAATCAATTTATAAATTGGTAAAAATATGGAAATTATATGGAAAAAAACAGATAAAATAAAACGCATGTGGACAAAAATATTCATTTGGTTACATTTAAGTATATTGAATATTTCCATGGCATTCAGACTCCAATAAATATATGTATCACATAAAAAATTATACTTGAAATTTAAGTAGCTAGAAAAGAAACGAAATGATTTAAACATTTAAGAATGGCAGAAAAGCCATGTTGAGAGAAACATCAACTCTAAGAAACTGGAAAAATCTTTGTGACTAGAGTAATACTGAGCTGAAATATTTTTTCTGTTGTTTTCTTGAATGTCATTTTTAAAACAAACACGTCATGTTTTTTAAGGGTTTAAAAAAGATTACAATTAAATCTTTATTGCTGCGCCAGAGGGGGTGAGCCCGGTGGAATACTAATATTTTAAATCAAACAAACGTTTTTAAAACAACCCAAAAAAAGAACAAAGCGCCCCGTCCCGAGCGCTGTATTTCATCGTATTACAAACGCCGCCAGAAAAGGTTTTATAAATAAAAATAATACGTTGTATTATCTTAATATAAAATAGAAATAAATCATTCAGTTTCTTACTTCAAACAGAAGTTGAAGTTCAAAGAAATATATTTGTTAAGTCCTCAAAACTCGGCAAAAGGAAGAGTGGAAAAAACACAAACGCAATTTATAAAACGCGAAAGGCAAACGAAACATTTTAAGAGCCCTGCCTTTGAACATCCAGCAAACACTTCCTAACCGACCTCTGAAGCCGAGAAGATTAAAGTAGTTTTCTCCTCAACGTCCACACGGCGCGTCGCGGGCACTCCTCCGGCTCGGCCGAGATGAAAAGTCAAAGCTCGAGAGAGGCGGAGAGCGGGAGAGAGCCCTATCTGCGGGATTAAGAGCGGATGGAAAAGCGCCGTGGAAAAAGAAACTCGCCTTTTCTGGTTAATCTTAACACGGCAGCGGTTTCTTTGACTCACGTGTGGGGTGCATGTGACAGAATGTCGCTGGTTTGTCGGGAATTGAATAATTTTGGATTTTCGTTATCTTTTCCCGGCGATAGTTAATACTATCATGCGCTTGTAATAAGAACGTGAGCATGTGTGCTAGATTAATATTTTACCTTTAAATGAAAAAATATTTTAGCGAATCTGCAAGAATACAGTTAAATGATTTATAAAACAAGTTTGATACAATAATTAGAAAGATACACAGATACAATCTGTCTTTTACATAATTTATTTCCAACTGAGATGCGAACACGGAATACATGTCATGTCAATATTCTTACTATTTTCAAATTAAGCTCAATGCTTATATTATGCAAAATAGGACTAACTTGCTAGTGACTTGAAATGGGGTTTGAGCCGTCGACCACTAGATCCACCAAAAATAATTATTCTTACACTTATTGGAAGTAAATAAAAAACGCATTATATACCTATCTCAAATGCCCGTTTAATACGACTCTTATAATGAAATATATTTTTCTGCGTTTAATAAAATGAAATAAAAGATAAAAATTCGCCGAACCGCGACAACAATCTTTTTTTTAGATTTTATTTGCTTTGTTTATTACAAAGTTATATGCCAAACTGCACAGCAGTTTTACGGCATACGAATATATATATATATCTGTAATCGTCGACAGACATAGCGATCAACTGCTGTGGACTTTTACAAATATTAATTATATACAGGTGTAGCAGAGCTAGTCCATAATACTTTATAGTTAGATTTTTATCTAAATAATAAGTTGAAAATGTTCAAGAAATTAAGACACTTTTCTTAATTTTTATATTAAATGGACATACGCTACTTCAAAGTTACATTTTTCAGTATTTCTGCATTATATTTTGTAAAACCTTATCAAATTAACTTACATAGAATTTCAAAAATTCATTCGTTAAAATACAAGTCAAATAGAATTGAAATCTTGCAGAAATTTAAATCAGATTTTTTTGCAAGGTCTTAATAGTTTTCTTTTATCTTAATTAAAGAGAATGAATTTTTATATAAATTTATTTTCGGATACTACAACGCCTGTGCAAATCTTCACAACTATTGATATTAGGACATTCTCACAATTTCGACTCGGTGAATTTTTACCTGTAAAGTATTGTGGACTGGTAATACGCTGAATATTTTTATTTATTTATTGAAATTAATGGACATATTCCAATTAAACATGATATAACATGAACGATATAAAATACATCAGAATAAAAGTTATAGCAATTAAAAAAAACTAAGGACAAATGAATGTGCACATTTTTTTAAAAATGTTGCTTAAAAAAGTTGTTGATTATTTTTAATAAAAAAACTTAATGATTTTCTTATTTAGGTATGTTTATCTAACTACAATATTTATTACTCATTTTGGATAAACATGTCAATTGAACCTGCTTAGATTCGAATGATAATAAGTAATCTAACTACATCGAGTCAAAAAAATATTTTCATGGGATCGTGACTGTGGGAGGCAAGTGAAACACTAAAAATTATACGAAAGTTTCATTTATCACACAAAGTCACTGGAGCACCGTTGGTTAATTCACACTAATTGTCACTAAAACAAATATTCCCTACAGTTTCATTTTAATTCACGTCACTATCGAAAAATATGATCGCAAGTAGGTACTTGGGTTCTTCTTCTACATTTGTCGCTTGTTCACACTCTAGCCACCCTTGCACGGTCCGCTTTAATCTATGGCGTAAGCAAGTAAGTCAGCGGCGTAGCGAGGAAACTGCTTAAGACAATGCCAATGTGGATGGCGAAAGTGTAGGGCCTATACGGGAGCTTTTACTCGTAGAACGGGTCCCACTTGACTATTCGACTTGTTTCTACACATTTTATAATTTCTCCATATTTCTAGTGAGTACAAGAACAGCCCAGCTGCTTCCAGATTCACGTGGACCGTCCGAGAAACTTTGAAAAGTGTAGTTATTTCTGGTTCTACCAACTCTTGATAACATGTTTATTTTCCTGCGGATTTACATGTTGGGATTTTCTGTTCTAGTCCCATTAAGTTGTGCAATGCATTAATCGCATCCGATTGTTCTGGAAGGCATTCTCACTCTATTTGCGTGGCGGCATGTAGTAGGCGGCACTAACCGCGTTACCGACTTTAAAAATTGTCACCGAAGTTTAGTTCGCGCCGCCGCCGGCAGGAGTTATTTACCCAATTTGGTGGCGCTAGTTTACCGCCGATAAATTCCCGCGAAAACTCCGAAGGTAGCTACCCGCCGAGGGCGAAGGGGTGAGACATGAATTTTTTCGCCGGAAAAGCATATTTTCCGAAATTATTTCAGGAACTATTTTTTAATCTAAAATATAAAAAAATTCGTTTGATGCCTAAGTTCGTGGCATTGTTTTTGACGGTAAAGGTGCTTTGGATGTATTTTTTATTAATATTACGATGTTTGAATATCAGAATATTTAAAATTTTATTTGAGATACCTAACTTCAGACAATTTTCTCTCTAATAGTTTATTACAAAGTTAAAATTCCTAGTATGTTATATTTTAAAAGCAGCCATAATTTTTAGAACAACAATGGCTGATTTGAATACGAATAAAAATTATGGATAAAAATATAGATATCTCATACTAATGCTGACATCTGTATTAATTTATGGAAATGACAAATTTTTGAACCACAGAGGGCGGTTATAAAAATACTATTCACATATGGTGTGCAAAGTTAAGATATAAACAACATCCAAAAATTTGATAGATGTGGTAGTGTATCGTGGATGGAATTGGTGAACGTTACATTGTATAAAGTGATCACCTAAAGGTTTCGTCTCTATGAGGCATCTATAATATATATGTTGATTAATGATGCCCCCTCTGGGGATAAAATACAGTATTGTGTTTTGAAAAATTTTAACACACTCAAAATATTCTGAAAAATTATGGGTTATTAAAATACATATCACTAAACGTAAAATGCACGATACTATTTCTGCCAGAGTAACAATGTCAGTCACTATAAGATGGCACTGTTAATACGCTAACACAAACATACCACGATTTTGCGATAATTTTATTTGTTGTGAAAAACTAAAGCAAATTAGGAAGAATTTCAGTAATAAGAGAACATAGTACGTAATTTGGATCAACAAACACGACGAGTTCATTCATATTGTAATGTGTGTTAATGTTTCTGTATTTATTTAGAAATAGTAAAGTATAAAATATTTATTTAGAAAAAATAAAAATAATAGTATTTGCAGTAAATGTTAAATAAATATTTTTTTCTTCTAATAATTAATACATCTTAAAAAAGTGTAGCATTGTGGTAAGTAAACTAAAAAAATACGTAATAAACTTGTTTTCCATTGAAGATTGATTACGCAAATATATTTTTTTGCCACTTAATGATATATAATTAATAATTAATTAACGTAAAGTTGAAATTTGAACATAAAAAGTGCGTCATTTTTGACGGATTATAGCTAATATTACATAATGTGCCCAAATTAAAAGGTAATTATGTAGCGGTATTTTTGTGAAAATTTGGTCTCATGGCCTATGGAGCAATTTAGCGCCAAAAAATGAAAAATGAATATTTCAACACCTCAATTTAAATAAAATATCAGATAAAACCTCCTTGTTTCTAGGGGATGTGTAAGTGGCCTTTTAAATAAAATTTAATAAACATATGATTACTCTACTGAAAATACCTTCATTTTATATTCACAAAATATCCATGTTAATTGTTGGCTAAAAGTAATGGAGTGTGAAGTACATAATAAAACATTTTCAACATATATTTTTATTTGAATTAATATTAGCCTGTTGTACATGTAAATGGAACAAAGAAGACCCCATTTATCGAATTGCTACATTGAAATTGCTCCCGAGTATAATGTATGTCTGAGGTTTATTAAAAACAATTTCGTCACTTTGACTAACAGTTTTTCGCTATAGCGCATTCAAGGGCTCTGTCTAGAGGTTGTTCCACATATTTCTCATTTCTTAATCTTATTTATCATTAGATTTTCATATTTTCTGCACTATTCGTTACTTTGCTAGAAACTTCAAGCAATACTTCAAACCACCGAATTTCTTCAGTCGTAAAATTGAAAAATTGACAGAAATTTAGGAGTCAGTCTTAAAAATTAAGAAGTATCTATTATGCATAAGTGTGTGTATTTTCTTTATTTAAAAATAAATTTAATATTCTATAAAAATGCCGCAAACTTATGTTATGACCCAAAAATTAAAAAATCATTACTAATTGCATTGTAATTATATTAATTATTAATTACTGGGTGAAAACCCTCCAATAATAATAAGGATATCTGATGTTTTAAATAAACAAGGATTAAAATATCTAGAGTTGTTAGATATTTAATTATCTTTTTGTATCGAATTAAATTGTTTTTATTTAGCTCATAGTAGGTAGAACCTATTTTGAATGGATACGTGTGAATATCAGTTGATTAATTTGAAAAAAAATCCCGACTGTAGTTTTTCTATCATATCCAGTCGATTGACAAAAGTGATGAAAAATCATAAGCTTATATAATTTTATAAATTAAAAGGGGCGTGTATTGGCTAACGTTACTAACAGTGCGGTCGACGTACAAATTGCGATAAAAATTAAAATGTAGATAATTTTTAATGATAAAATCTAATTTTTTCCACTGCATACTCTAAGACCATCTATTAGGGTCATTAATGAACTGTTGATGGTCTGTATATTAAAAAAATGTTCATTGAAAAAAAAACGTGTGAAAAGTTTTTATTTTCAGTAAAACGCTTAAATGTGTAAGCATATAAAAGAATTGCTTTATAAACTAACAAAAAATAAAGATAAGTTTAAAGGAATTTCGTATAAAACGGCAGTTAATTGAATAATTTAACGGGTATAATGTTAAATTTTAAACATTTTACGCTAAAGATAAATTATTTTAACGTTTGTAAATATTTTGGCGCCTTCAACAGTTTGTGTTGGGAGAAAACACGAGATGGCTCTCAGCGCCATTTAGATAACTCAATGGTATTATTAAGCGCCTTTATGAATTGAAAACGTCCCTTTTATATTATTTTTAAGGGTTGGTTTCACTCATCCGACGAAAATTATTCTTTGGATATAAAATGTGTCTATAATTAATTGCGTTAACCCGAAAATGTTTCGCAGCAATTACGACAAAAGAAACTGTCCGTGGGCCCAAAAGGTTGTTATGAATTATACATTTTATTCAAAAAAGGTAGAAATGAACACTTGTATTTGACATATGTTTCTTTGAATGGTATTTCTTACCTGACAAAAACACAAAGAGGACACGCAATTTTATTTATAATATAATAAAAATCCTGGAACGTAAAATTTCGTACGCGTCAACACGTAAGAGGAAAAAAGTTAACAAAAGACCATGAATTATTCCGCACTAAAGCAAAACTTACGTGAGTGTAAACTTTTATTATGCCCGCCTAGGAGATGCTTCTATTCGTACCCTCCCTTCGCAGCATCCCTCCCCCACCCCGCTGGCACCCCGCACTCTAGCGGCGTTTTTCATAACTTGATTACGGGAATATTTCCAGGAGCGCGGCGCGGCGGTGCAGACCTCCGTGTCTCGTTTGATGTCATGTGCCAAACACGACTCGCTTATCGGGTTTTATGAAGTGTTTGTGGGGAAAGTCAACAGACAAAAATGTTTCAATACCTTGTTCACATATTGATCGCAACGTTTATTTCAGAAGCGAAGGCTTCTGAAAGGCGAACAAAAAAAGGGAAATAGAAATTTTGATGGCACGTAATGTTAACCTTTCCTCTCCGGTGCTGTAAGCTGAGTTGACATTGCCTCTAATTATGTAAATATATCTGCAAATGAGTTGTATAAAAGTAAACGCAGGAATATCTCATCGAGGTGTTTCTGAGATAAAAACAAAAAACCTATCACATCTCCTGGAAATTTATCTGGAATCTATGAAACCTACAAATAGGATTGCGAACAAGTTCTTAAGAATTTTCACCTAAGTTTCCTTTTTACTTATATGTATAAATAAATATTCTCTTTATAAATATGGACATTGCTGCTTCTGCTATTTTCATAATTGAATATAGCTGTCGTTATTATGATGTTTCAGTCTAAAATCGGCATCAATTCTCACTTATTATGATCATTTGTCACATGACATATTCTTAGAGGTTGGTTGGTTGAAGTAGATATTGCTGCCTCTGCTTTTAATAGTGATTTGGAAACATGATTTGGAAGGGATAGAGCCATATTTCCTATAAAATCTGGAGTTTAGTATATTCAAAATAAGAAATCCTTGTTGACTGCATTCAAAACATTTCTTTTTTTTTTTAATATTGCATCCTTTGCTTTAATTCCCCTCAAATATACTTAATATATTTATCTATACAATAAAATTGTTACCATATAATATAAGAATTTACGCGTCATAACAAAATTAAATGTTTTCTTGCAGAAACTGAAGTTCATTTGTCAATACATTGTATTGTAGGGGGAAGTGTTGCACACAGCAAAGAGCGCATTGCGCAATGTGTAGTGCGCAGATCACCGGATTTGGCAGCTTTCGATCTTCACTCTTTAGTAGCGGCCGCGCGTTGCCCATGTATTTTCTCATTTTAAGTACTCTTACACAATAATTGATACTTATATTCACTTAAATATATGTATCAACCATTATTGTTACGATTATAATCAAATTATATGAGTCAAAAATGTATGATATTCATATTTATTCGACTTAATCGAAATACGTCCATGTATACACTAAGTTTACAGCAGCGGAACGCGCGTTTAAATTTTATCATCATGCGGGAAAGGTTAAGTAAATAAGGAATAAAAAAATATTCGCACAATTTACAAATATTTTTACAAAAAATTGAATATGTATAACATAACCAACAAACAATATTCATACGTAGATGCGGAGTAAAATTTAAAAAAGTAAGTGTATTCATATAAAAACATTGAAAAAACGATTTTAAAGTTTTATATATACGTAGGAAGGATAAATGTCGGGCAGACACAATTATTCAATGGTACTTAGGGGACATTAAGAGGCTCACAGGCCACATTAAAGGACCTCGCTCACTATCAATAATATTGAAGAATTTTATTGATCACTAATATTGGCGGGGCTGAAGTCTGATGTCTCAATATAACTGTTCAATATTTCAGTATTGGAACTGGAGATAGCTGGTACAAGACGTAGATCAGTGGAGAAAAACTCTCGAGGAGGCCAAGATTAAGGGTTGTAGAGCTAACAACGACGATGATGATGATTTCTGCATTCACTGTGTTTCAAGGTGAGGATGTTTTCTCTCTCGTCATGCTGTTCTCTGGCATAGTTGGTAAGTATTCTCATAAGGTAAATATTTATCTTGGTTCATTTAGAACAAATTATATTAAAACGGGATTTTAGATTGTTTGATTAAAATTATTTTAGGTTGAATTAATATTTTTTATTTCAAATAGGTACTAATAAAGTTTTGGAACTCACTTCTTTTTTTGTTCAAGTCCTTTCTCTCAGTACACATATATAAATTATAACTATATAAAATAACTTGTAATAATAAAACTATATAAATTATTGCCAGTTCTCGACTTACGACGGGATTCGGTTCCATAACTTGGATCGTAAGTCGAAATGGTCGTAGCTCGAATTTCATACAAAAATAAATAATATAATTATAATAGAAATATGTACATCAAAATTAATAGAACGAGCGGTTCGTTGTTCACAGAAAACACAATGTTGGAGATAATTTTACTTTGCGCATACAATCTTGGGCGGCTTTTAAGTGTTTACAGCATAACGGATCGAAGAACGACATCACAGCGGTTCACCTGGCGAATTAGGTAAGTGTTTCTGCATAAAACCCTGAACCAGAGTAAAGTCAAGAGATTTGCTCCAACAAAAAGTAAAGAAGACGCAATCGACTGCAGAAGCGTGCAATGTATGCTGGGTTATTAGGAAAACATTCATAACGATTATGAGTCAAAAATGTCCAAGCAGCCATGACCTAATATCAATAGTTATGGAGTTATGCAATATAAAAGATTGCAATTTTTTACCAATATTTCTGTCTTATTTTTTTACAAAACGTTGAACTATTATTACAGTTACTTATATCGATTACGAAAAAAAAAAAGCTTTAAGCTTGCCACGTATGGCAATTCAGAAAAATTTAGTCATTCAGAGAGTAGTTATCACTTTAGGAACTAAAATACAATATTTCCCACAATTTACTGAATAATCGTAGATAAGAACCAGTTTAACCAAAATATAGCGCGTCGTCATACTTGCGTTATAATATTAATTAATATTTAGCCACAATGAAGTAACAAATTCCGTTTTCGCTAATATGGTGACATTAACTTGTACCCCTGTCATCCTAATGCTGACTTAAGGAAACTTGGGACTTGTGTTTGTCTAACCATCCGAGTCACGTTAACATTAAAACTAAATCTAAACATTAAAACTAGGATTTTGGTTGACTAAAGGGTCTGCAGAGACCACAATGTAAAAAAGCGAGCAGTATTCGTTCTTCGTGTCCGGAACGCGGGTGAAACAAACACACCATTTCGTTCAGCCTCTGGTAAGTTAAACGGTAAATCAAAGGAAAATTATTAGTGAATAACGGGGTCTCGAGATTCTGCGTAAATGAGAATAGAAGCTTATTATTGTGGTCATTGAAAATTACGACGCGATGACGCTTTAAACCAAGCGGTTTTTGATCGAAGAAAATGATAAAAACCTTGCCAAAAATATTTTTAAAATTTCTGCAAGGTTTCAACAATTTGACTTGAAGCAAATGAATTTTATATATTCGATATAAGTTATTTTAGTGATATTTCAATGGTTTACAGAAAATATGTTAGAAATATTTTAGATCATATTTTTTTTGAATAATTAAACTGTTTTGTTAAATTAATTAATAATTACTAATTAATCAGGAGTAGTCTAACTGCCAAATCTTAGAGCGATTGTGAGCCAGGAAGTGGGTGAAACATTGCTAACAAGAATCCCCGATAGAAATTTGGAACTTAATTAAAGCATGTAAAAAATGCAAACTTTGAAGTCCTTAACTGTTGATATTACATTGTTGCTTGAACACGTTCGTCTCACAATTTATATATCTATCTGTTGAGTATTGTGGACTAGCTCTGTTACACCATGTTAATTATCTTGTATTTACATATTTACTTCATAATTCTCACTTAAAAGGTTTGTCACCGTTTTCCTTAATAATTTACATTAAACTTTTCAAACTGTTGTTTTAATACAAAATTAATCTTACTTTTTTATTTATTTCTTTGCATACCCTGTATACGAGCCGTTCATGTCAATAGTAATCTATGTCCCAAAACAACTTTTTTTTCGATTTTATATATTTTTAGACGCAATTTATTAATATGTACATTATGTCAATGTGGGTTAGATTTAAAAATTGTATGGACTGAATGAAAAACTAAATTGATTCTAATTTTGTGAAAAAATAAGAATCAATTTATTGAAAACACCCAAAACTTTTAAGATCATTTTCATAAAATGTAGATTATGCTACAAATTGACAAGCATTATACTGCTGCTTTGTCAACTTGTCAATTGGATAAATATGTGGGTCAGCGTTTCTCATTATTTTAGAAATTTTTTGAATACGGAGTAAATATAATTTTGAGTAAATTTTTTATTTCTATTTATAAAATACTCGTGTGGGTAAGTAATTTTTATATCGTTAACTTTTAGAAGCCTCGTTAGTAATTTTAAAATGATTTGATTGTTGGATTATAATAAAGTTGTAATTTTGATGGGGAATAGAATATTGTTGTAAGAAAGGATTGAATTAAATTTGGGTAATGGTCATTGATGGGGCATTCCAAAAATACGTAGCTAATCTACATGCTGTAATGTATCCCTGATAGCCCGGAAATGATTAGTTCGGGATTCGTTCCTGGTGGAAACTACAATTTTTTTCGATAGATACATTTTTTGTACATCTTGGTGGTTAATTGGTAAGTTATTGGTTCTTCTAGTCAAAAGTGAATTGAGGGCTTGAAACTGTTGATTTTTTTTAACCCAATTTTGCTTCTTTGATGTAAATTAGGAGCTAATTAAGATGAAAATACATAAGAATCTGATCTGTTAGTAACTTCACTGATCCTTTGTACCAATTTGGTCGGTCGGTGTTCGAGTAAATCTGCCCGATGTGTGGGCATGTATGTATATGTATGGGCGTCTAAACGCAAAATATTGTGAATGATCAAACCGCGGAATGTTCCGACGGCTGTCAACTGTGGTGAGGTATTTGCCAGCGGCGAACGAAAACGTTGGCATTCTCACGGAATAATGAGTTTTGTAAAATATATTAATTTGACAATTAGGAAGTGGAGGATTTCCAGAAAACCCTTCTCCAAGCCACTCACTCCTGTGGCGGCAATTAATATTTATGACCAGAGGCGTATCCTTTTGTAGGAAGAGGAAATGGAAGGAAGATTACGTAAAAAGGGTTGAAATTTGAGACTTTTGGTTCATATTTTAGATTGTCAGATGCTGTAATAAGTTGGACGGCTTGTTTATGTCTTGCAAGACTAAATATAAATTTTACACCGGAACGCAACCATTGGCATTATATTTCTGAGGTAAGGTTATGTTAGGTTAGATCCTCTAATTTTGGTACTCAAGTATAATTTTTAGTAGCGTGTTTATTTTATTTCATTTTGACAACATATTTGGTCATAAAGCCTCTTAAGTATACATTTAAAATAAATTATAAATTAACGCAAAAAATAAAGTAAAAAATAAATATATATATACAAGTTTATAACAGTGCAAAAGTATACAGTATATGTAAAGAAAAATACAAAAAGTATGTAACATTGAATATATAAATGGGAAATAAAGAATATTACTTATGTTATTACTTTATTTATATTATCCTTAGTATATATTATTGATATTTAATAGTAACTTAATACATAATATTCAAACAAAAAAATTATTACCAATAAAATGAATAGGTAAGCAATACTCTTTGAAAATAAAGTAACCTAACATGTTGGTTTTGGTTTTGTTTAAAATTTACGAAATAAATATGTAATGAATAGGTAATAAAGTTTCATAATATAGGGGTGCAAATTATTCAACAATGCTTATTCTGGATTAAAGCAACTTTACTTTAATGTATGTTTGCAACGTGTTTTCATTTTGTCTTTCCATTTTTCCTTATTATCCCCAAGGAACTATTCAAAATTTACGCCAGTTAAAAGTTTGAAAAACATAAAACGCAAGTTGTTCTTGAATAATGCCAAAGTTTCCAATAATCACAATCTTCAACATTAAAAAACAGATGCGCACTAGATGTTAGTACCCTTTTATTGATATTAAAAATGTATTGTATATGTATTTTTAATAAAATAATTAAATATACAATCATAAATTATATATTATCATTATCACATTCATCCTCTAATTCTAGGAGTGCCGGGAGCCCAATATCTCAATAAGACTTTTCTGTCCTGCGGTTTTAGTACTTAACGACCAATCAGAGCCCAATTTGTCTACTTAAAGTATTTTTTGCTGTTTTTACAGCTTAGTCTAGGGCAATTCACTAAAAATGTCTCCTTTGGAGTTACTATGAAGACACGTCGAAGAAATCTTTACTTTAAGATTTATATGACGTGTCCAAGTCGTCTTAATTGAAATTATTTCACGTAGAAATTTGGGCTCCATCACGAAAAACTTCCTCATTACGGAGTGAGAACAATATTATTACAAGTTTTCACTAAGCTTCACTTGTCTGTCAGCAACAAATCTTGTAATTATTGCTTTGCCCACTTCTTGACGAAAAATCACTGAAATTTGTCAGAATTCTATTATATTCTAGATGACCTTAAATTAATCAATCGTTAATTCTACAAACTCTGTTTAAATATTCAAAAAAATATTTAATTTTATTTTATTGGGCATAATAAATGTGGGTGCCATGTATCGTTTAGTATTATTAAAGAAGTGACGTTTCAGCTTTGAAGTCAATAACATTTGAAAATGGAACATGTCATGCAATTTGAATCGATTTAATGTAAGGAAGACTAAAATAATATAAAAAAACGCCTTTATAAAAAATTCTAAAAGCAGAAAATAAAATTGCTAATAGCCACAGTACTAAGAGCATTCGTCAATGAAATTACAAGCATACGAGGCTATGATTTTATTGACATACGCATATACTCTCGTGATATTTATGTGTGAGTATTTCTTTTATACAACGTGTTCTTAATTTTTAAATATAAAATTGTTTATATTTTTTTTCATTTATTTCATTGCTTTACTTTAACATTTGATAAGGTTAAATTATACTATGCCTGTCTCACTAGAGAGCTCTGTGTTGAGACATCTTGCTAGCTTCAGATGTTGAAGATTAATTCCTAAAAGCTCCTTGGATTTTAAGGTGAGCGTTGCTCCACTAGATTTACCAACCGAAGATTCTGAATTTTTCTTCCGCTTCTGTCCTTTCCTTTCTCCAAAATTTTTGTCATACAAAAACTAGCCATATGATATTTGGGATATAAAAGCATAGGCAACCATATCATATTAAATTTTTTTTTGATATTACTCTCTTTGATTTTATACCACACAATCATGTCTTTATATCTTGTATCATGAACTAAGAATTTTAATCCGTTTCCCTTAATTTTAATTAGTTTAAGATGGCTGTATAGATACATACAACAAAGATTAAAGATCACTCAAGTTGTCACATATTTCACTTCTGCCTTAACTGTATAGAAAATCTGCGTAAAATGTTAAATGTATGTTTGAAATTACTACAAAAATCCATTTTAATCCGAAATGAAAACTTTATTTTGCTTAACTTAATAGTAAAAATATACCACTTTAGCTTACAACACAGAAACGAGTTCAAAGTCATTTTCCAAGTTACAAGTCACACACGTTCAATAACAAAGTAACATTTATCATTTTCTACTTCAAACTTTGAATAATAACAAACTTCAAAACAAACTTAGAAACTACAGATGTACAAATAAATACAAATTATCTTGTATTCACGTTCAAAACATGGCTAATTTAAACTTATTTCAAATATTAAATTGTAGCTTCAAATATTAAATTTTCTTGTTGTAGTTGTAGTACTTCCTGTATTATCATCTGTTACTTAGATTTAAATATGTGTGGAAACTTTAAAAAAATAATATTGAAATATTGCTTGTGGATGATTGATTGATTGGGGAGATATATAAGAAGATAATATATGCATGTGCAAATATTAGATGTCGCTATGCAGGTAAGTTCTGAGCTATGTAAAGGATTGTAAGCAGTAAAGTACACACGTTTTATGGCTTCCTAATGTCTTCGTAGTCCAATGGGTATGACACTGGCTTTTCATGCTAGAGATTATGGACTCACTAAACCTATGTAATTTTATTTGAATTTTTGTGATGTTTTTTGTTAGAACAATATAGACTCGTGGAGTGCTATGGTGTTAAAAAAATATTTTTAATAAATATACAGAAATGAGAACAACTTATCTATTCAAATTGAACCAATTCACGCAAGACAAAAAAGTTCAATTATATATATAAATGGTTGATGTCGAGGAATGCGCGCGAATTACTATTGATGTGGTTAGAGCAAAAAAAGCGTGGAAAGTGCACGAGCAATCTGTGCCCGCTGTACGCATTCAGATGCGTCTTGCGACGTATGCTGAATTACATGCACGCCCTTACTGCATTTGTTCAGCAGATGGCGGTAGATGTCGTAAGCTAATACTATTTAGGCTGCTGGTCACTAAAAAATCTCAAGTACCCAAAATCGAAGTGTTGTAGATATGGCGATATATAGTGTAGTAGATATATAACACCGAGTCGTGTGGTTGCTTTTAGCATTAAAAAATGCCAAACGGGGGAAGAATGAGAAGGACTGATATAAGAGCTTTGCTTATAAAACGGTCCTGTGTAAGCGGTGGGTCTGTCCATTGTAGTAGATATGGCTGTTATCCAATGGCCGATGATTCCGACCCAATACCAGGACACCAGCAAGTTTGCAATATTTTCATAGCAAAAGCGATTAGCTTAATTTAAAAATAATACAAATATTGAAGATTTAAGTATTCCATGTTCGCATTCCTATTTTTAAAAAATGTCGCATTATCGGTAATGCAAAAATTTTTGTACCTACCGCGAGGATTAAGGTTAGTACAGGATTAGCAAGTCAAATGTTAAGTTAATGGGCATATTTCGCCAGTTTAAGCTCCTACATATGAACGTCCTTGAGTCGGTGAACATACACATACGAAAGTACATATATGGGATTACGAACACACATAAATGTTGTGTAATTGCGTACGTCACGCCGTTTTGCAGTTTGCCGTAATACACTTCAGAAATCAGAAAGCTCCAGTGGTTACCTTAGAAACCATCGCATCCTGAATCAAGGACATCCTCACTCCTCACAAATGCCTTGCGGTGCAAGAAAATTAGTATAGAACGCTACCATATAAGTGATTCATTCCAATTTAAATTTCAATCTACTTGATATAATTTAAATAATATATCATTTTATACATTTCGAACTTACTTACGGCTCTTCCATATGCTTTATATGTTTAAAAACTCAAACAGTATTTTTTTTATAAGATTTTTTAGATGCAGCTATCAACTGTGAAGGTAAAAGTCTCAACAAATAAATATTCATTTGTATTAAAAATGTATTTTTTTTTATCAATTATAGAAAAAATAATTATGAAAGATGACGTCAACATGAAATTGTGTCAGGAAATTTTCATCAATAATCTTCGGAACGGCGATTCTATTGAAATTTTTTTTTGTACGATTTGCAACAAAATCTTTTATGTTTTTAACCACGCTCTGGAGAACCTTCCAATCCTTGATTTTCGAGAGCAGTTGTTTAGTCTCCAAGAAAATATCATCATTGAAGTGTGCAAAAGCAACAAGGTATCAGACAGATACCAAATATGTTATATTGATTTAGGTGCTTTATTATTCTTACTAATATTAAATTATATATATTATATATATTGTTCTTATTATTCTTATTTAGACTCCGTCCCCTCTCACCCTCTCCCGGTAGATTATTGAATGTTCAGTAGGCTAATCAGTGCATGTTTGTCTCTGACAAGATTAACACGCATGTGATCAATATTGGCGAAAGTTTAACAATACTATGGTTGGGGTGTATAGTGTACAGAATATAGTAGTGTAGTGTTGGTCCTGATGAAGAGACGGGTACGTCTCGAAACCGGTAGACTATAAATCTGGTAGTGGTTTTAACTAACATTCTGTTATAATGTCTAACCACAAAGTTAATGCTTTAAATATTAAAAATATGCTTTATATTATTTAAAATAATACGCGAGTCTAGAAAGGTGTGTACTAAGCCTCTCTATGGCTTATTAACGTTGCACACAATGACATATGTACATATTTGGTCTGAAGCGTTGCAGTCATTGCCCTAAATTTGCGTATCATCGAAACTTTGATCAATGGTAGCGACTCCTAAAATGAATTTTTTTGGCTACTGAAAGCATTTAAAAGTGTTCTCCAATAGAAAAAAAAAAAACGTTGATTTTTTGGGGCATCCTAATATAAATATAAATACATAAAATTATTATCAAAGATGCAGAGAATCCTGCTTCGGAGATATTGTAACGTATCTACCTGTACACCTAAGCTAAATACCTAACTATAGAGTTTAATAATATAAGTTTTACGAAAAGCCCAAAGTTTGAGACTTTAAGCTACCGAATTAAGCTTTATTACGACTTTTGTGACTTTTAAGCACACACTTTATGCTTTAAGCTTCTAGATAAAAACTTAAGTCGAACTTAGAACTTCGGAAGTATATTTACATGAAAGCTAATATTATATTTTTTTTTTGTTAAGAATTTATATTTTCAAAATTGGCCAGTCGTGATCTATCTAGTGGCTAGGAAAATTCCCCCTCCGTTGTGTCCGTAGCTATCCAAAATTCTTTTGATATGTGGTGAGATTCGTATTCTTATTAACGCGACTAGACTAATATAGATCGAATTCTTACCTAACTATGGAAATAACAAACGCACGTAACTAATCCGTACTCGTCCTTCTAGAAACCGCTCTAGAACTCTACAGTTTCGCCTATATGAGAGATAGCCGATATCGTCCACGTCCGGAGTTGGCCTAAAAGCCAATTATATGCGGCGTAGCCTAGGAATAAACGCTAGTAGCAAAACTCCCTTACATTGAACCGCCATAACTATAATACCATCGGGGTTAAAATACTGTAATATAAAACAATACAATCGTTGCCAAGTTAACGGCATACGCTAAAGATTCCGCCCGCATTGATTATCAACATCTCATAATAGCAGCTTAGAACAGTGTCAGCACAACCACATGCGGCACCCATTTATGACAGATTTACAAGATATAATAGCATACGTTATATTCAAAACACAAGTAAGAAACCTACCGATAGCGCGTCTCACGTTGTCCAATCTGCTCAATCTGTTCATAGTACATAGTAGGGGAAGACAAACATATATATATTCACAACAACTAGGCGCAACAGAGGCTCAGGGCAAGCTTTGTCTGACATTATCGCAGCCCGAGATTCTAAGGGAATGGAAGATACAGATTTGTAAGTGAAATTTAAGAAGTGTCTAACCACTTCTGTTCAAACGTGGATTCTAGATGCCCCCCCCCCCCTGTAGGGGGGAGGGGGATGCGGCCCCAGAGCATCGCCGCATCCGGTGGTTAACTCCTGTTTAGACATAACCTCCCACACTAAGCTGCAGACCAAGATCAAGCCGAGACTCTATTGCTCCTGCTGGAATCCCCCGAAGTCCTCGCTTCCCGGCGACAAACATATCAGGAAGAAATCCCGCGTCTGATATTAAGGTTTGTATATTGTCCCGCGGGGCAGTCAAATTGACTGGTGTATATGATGAGGATCCCACGTTGCGGCTACATGAGCCGGATTATTATGATGTTTACTGCTGATTAAAGGGCTGAATGAACTAACTGGGTGACTGGAAAAGACTCTCCCTTGAGCGCGTCAGTCAGAGCCATGTTAGCATCGCCAAATATAGTTGATGTGATTGATCCCACGGTGTAGTCTTATTGACTAGAGATATTAAATGATGGTAAAACAGCATGATTATTACAGTTGATTGTGAAGTTCCTGATATGTTTCTCGCTGGCCGGGAAGGGAGAACCCCGAAGGTCTCTGTATACAGCAAGTTAGAAAAGGTGGTGAATGATGAGAATGATGATGTTAGTAATGCCATCGTGCTCCTGAATGCGGTCCCGATCATAAAGTTGATTGTTAAACTGCTGACAGATCTCGTTCATTAAAGCGGTCCCGAGCATAAGTATTGATTGTCGAACTGCTACCTGCATCTTATAATTTCTCGTTCATGAGGAACGTCCTATCTCGTCCTTGAGTACGGAGTTATTACATTCACATACATTCATAACCAGAGCCCGAGCTCGTCGCACCAAGGGGACTGAAAAGACGTGAGAGGTTCTTCCCCTTAGATGTTAGAGGGGTAACCGCATCAAGACCTTCAGACCATCCTGTAATTCTTGGCTTTAAAACCCAGTCACAACCGGGTAGATACAGTTAAGATGGCCCTACCTAGTCCCTGACCTAAGGTGTCTCTCCAATCTAATCAGACTCCATAGCCGAGAACGCGCGCTCCGACATTCGACCCTGTCTTGCCACGCGAGTAGATCCAACTTCATCTTTTTCCACAATCGAAATTCAGCCTCCCAAGATCACGGGGCGTGAAAGACGTACGACTCCTCGCCTCCCGACCATGAAGAGACGAACTTCCCCATTCGGTTCTCGTTCATTATCCCATTTATAATCCCCGCGTGCCTAACCTTAAGAGTCTAGCGCCGGTAATAAGATCTCATTATGCTACGTTGGAAGTTAATATTGCACAACCGGGCGAAATGCCTATTTTCCGCGAACCTATTCAATTTGTAAAACGCAATAATATGTATTTATATATGTTAGTAAGACGTTTGAAATGCAGAATGCACGTACAATGACCTCGCTTCTATCCTAAAGATAATTAAGATATAATCCCGACGTTACGTCCCGACATCAGTACTAATTTGTTTCCGCGTCCGTTACCGTCGGCTCTGAACCCACGTAATGAAATGAATAGTGACCATGTGACAATGACAAATTATATAGCACGAACATTCCATTTGTTACACATAAGAAAACATCAGGAATAAATAATATTAAAGGTTCTTATCTTAGTTCTGTAGTTGGTCTGCTTCCGGAATGGCATCCAGATCCGAAGTCATATAACGGGTCCTCTCCAAAATTGAGCAATTACCAGCGCCTGTGTAGCCCTTCATTTCCCTTGTATATATATTTTAATATCAGCGCCTGTAAAACTGTATTAGATCCTAGAAACAAGAAAACTATTCCCTCTACGCCGAGCACATGCAGAACATAAACCCCCTCAATCTAGTTCATCCACGGTTAAGAAAAAGGCGAAAGAATAGTAATAGTAAAAGGTCCCAACAGAAGTTGAAGTTCTCTGTAAACTGTCCATATCCTCTAGCTGCGCCTGTGTTTTCCAATAACAACTTCCCAGTCATGTATTTAACATAACGTCCTCCTTGTGTGTATGTGTGCTGCAATATCTGTCATCCAGTTAGTGATTCCCAAAATAGTGTTTTCCTTGTATATATATATTTCAATATCAGCACCTGTAAAACTGTATTAGGTCCTAGAAACAAGAAAACTATTCCCTCTACGCCGAGCACATACAGGACATAAACCCCTTTCAAACTAGTTCATCTACGCCGTACAGTGATATCCCAAGCAGACATAAACAATACAATTACAAGTATGCTTGCGTTCTCCCCCACCTTGGTGGAAATATTCGCATTCGTATTCACCGAATAGTAGGCCTGATATTCGTATTCATGAAGGTAGTATTCGTTGCATCAAGGTTATTATATTTACAAGTATGTTCAAGTTCCCCCACCTTGGTGGAAATATTCGCATTCGTATTCGCCGATTAGTAGGCCTGATATTCGTATTCATGAAAGTAGTATTCGTTGCATCACTCTCAATAATAAAATCATATAGATAAATAATTACGGTAACTCATAAAAATACGATATTACTTATATTAAACGAACAAAGCAAAACAATCTGTCATATAAGTAAATAACGTGATCACGGAAGACCGAAGGTTAACTACCCCTGAACAAACCGCAAACTGCCCACAATAATGGAAAATGTTGTAGAAAACATTTCAAATATCTAATATTGAATGAATAAAACAATGTCATATGAAAACTATCACGGCTACGGAAGACCGAAGGTTAACTACCCCTGAACACACCGCGAACTGCCCATAATAGTGAATAATGTTCTAGAAAACATTTCAAATATCTAATATTGAATGAATAAAACAATGTCATATGAAAACTATCACGGCTACGGAAGACCGAAGGTTAACCACCCCTGAACGCACCGCGAACTGCCCACAATAGTGAATAATGTTCTAGAAAACATTTCAAATATCTAATATTGAATGAATAAAAACAATGTCATATGAAAACTATCACGGCTACAGAAGACCGAAGGTTAACCACCCCTGAACGCACCGCGAACTGCCCACAATAGTGAATAATGTTCTAGTAAACATTTCAAATATCTAATATTGAATGAATAAAAACAATGTCATATGAAAACTATCACGGCTACAGAAGACCGAAGATTGATCTGATCTAACCGCAACCGACCCACAATAATGGAAAATGTTGTAGAAAACATTTCAAATATCTAATATTGAATGAATAAAAACAATGTCATATGAAAACTATCGCGATTACGGAATATATATACAATTCGAAACACGTCTTTATAAGAACTTGATAGGAACAAATCGTGTTTTCAACGATTGCCTAATGATACGCAATACAAACATGTAACGAGTTCAAATAAACCACACATTCATGTTTTAATAAAATAAATATAAAATCCAGAAACATTTTTAAAATATATTGTTTGTAGGAAATTCCTCGTACGATTTGAATTTATATCACACTGACAATCGTGATATCAAAACCCCATAAATACTCCGATCCCAATTATTTCCAAACAATACAAATCATATAGAAATCCGTGTATTCAATCGCCAGTATAGATAACAAAGCATTCTTTAGCATAAGAATACATCCGCCCTGAAGAACCTCTCGCACATTCCGAACCTCGCGACATTGAATATACATAATTATACTGAATTTTAAAACCCACGAACAAACACGAAACACCCTTCGTCAGTAAAGTATTCCATTTTAAAGCCTTTATATCTTTGGTAATATATGAATATCAAATTTAAATGATTTTTCATATGAACAGCGACAGAATTACATATTTCATCAGCGTTATGCAATAATTCCCCCGCTGGAATTATCACCGTAGCAACAGTACGATTTCTTGTACATTAAATCCGAAGCGCGTATAGTAATAATTATCCCTAGGCCCAAAATACGTAACAAAACAATCCACAACATGTATCAATAATTGTTACGATCCAGAAAGTTCTAAATTGAATACACGAAAAAGGCAATAGAAATAAATAATATTGAAAATGCTTAGCTGTTCACTGTTCCAATTCTCTTTGAATTATTATCAACCTCTGGCTTTTTCCTCGATCCAGCCAAATTATCTTCCTTACTGACTCTCCTCGACAAAGCCTCCGCCGACCTTCAAGCTGAAAACTCAAGTGCCCCTTTCTAATTTGTAACGCCTAAAAATAGTCCCTATCTCGCGCCATCTTTGATTCCAACTCGCGTGTAAAAGTCAAAGTCTAACTCAGAAAGCCTCTGATTCGCCGAATTCGTTCCGCGGATCCACGTTCCTGACTGGCCAGATTCGGTGCTCACGGCCCGCGTCTGTGATTGGACAATCTCGTTAAACAAAATAACATAAAGCCTGCTTTACACGCCCGCGTGCAGAAATAATAAGGCTCGTCCGCACCTACCTATCCGGCAAATATTTAATTATAGAGTATTTAACGGTTTGTGAAGCTTCTCTTTATTATAAACTTTAGCAGATAGATATTTTCGTATAATTTTTCAGCAATGTCTATTTGAATAGGCCAATATCGTTACAATATGTTCAATCATCTCAGCCAACCAAGAACCAAGACAGATCAATATCCAAAGTGATATTGTTCAGCATAGCGGTCACTCTTCCAGTAGACATAACCATTGGTTCTGTATGATGAAAGGTGAAACAATCTATGCTGACGCTGTCATATGTAATTACCAAGAGCAAATAAATCAATGTTCCACAAAATTTCAGGATTATTTATCATACATCGCAACAATCGATAAAAATATGCGATTAAATCGAAAAAATGAAATTCATGCAATACAGTAAAAGGATGACATCAAACACTGAATAGAATGAAAATACGAAGTAAAGAAAGAAGTCTTCATGTAATCGTGAAAACAACAAAGACGCAAGAAAATAGTTTACACCCATGGCGAGCGTAACAGGCAGAATGTAGTGCGGTGGTAATTAGTGAGTGCGACCGAGCAAAAAGGGGTGAAAGAACAGAATTACCAGGAAAAACATTGTGATTGAAAGGTGTGATATTATTTGCGACAAACCAAGCAGATTATTGATGATTAAACTGGGTTAAATATTTAAACAACTTCTTACCTCTCAGAAGCCTGATCGCGACACAGATTGATTGACTATTGAATTTTTTTTTGTACAAAAATACATGTTATTAAAGAAGGGAGATTATTCACACGTACGTAATACAATTTCAGTATTGTGCATACTTGACCCACTTCCGCGTTACGCAAGTGTCTTGTCCACAGAATAATTTAGGTAGGCGGGTCAAGCAGTGTTGTGTTGTTGTGATAATATTGCTGTAGGGTCAAACGATTAGGTTAATTGATTAGGGATACTATACTGCAAATCAAGGCAATGCATTGTCAGCGACTGTGCAATCGCATTAGAGGAGGCATATATACGAGCTGGTATACACCAGGAGAAATACTGTACCAAGCCTCCACCTTGCTGATCTTTCACCGCGCGTGTTTTCAATTTCACTCTATTTGTATGCATAATAACTGTTGAGATAACTGCTTTCATTCAGTGATCTGTGTCTTTCGAGCAATTCGTTGTCGTATGGTGCATGGCTCTTTATATTACTCAAGTTAGCGGACATCTATTTTGTCGAGAACTATACATGAATATGATAAAAATATATTAAAGATATAGATTTATGTATACGGAATACGTGTCACATTAAAATTATTCCTAAATAAAACTAAACCTGTACTTTGAAAAAAGGACCAACTTTTTGATTTGGTTTAGATGAAGTTCAAACACTTAATTAATAATTATCTTAACCACGATAACAACGATCAAGTCAATTGAACACTATTCGTTTTAGGTATGTGTGAAATAACATTTTTACTCGCTTTATTTTAACTCGCAGCGTTTGCTTGCTTGCTTGCTTGTCGATCCAAAATCGATCCAAAAAAACTTTTATTATTATTATTAAAAAAACTCTATTTTTAACCCTTTTCCCGTGATTCAATTGAGGTGAAAATTTACAAGCAGACTTGTGGCGACGATAAGAATGATCTAACAAATTTTCGTTTAAAATTTTTTAATAAATATAGTATAATTTTGGATTTTTCGAAATTTTAATGGTTTTTTCAAATTGGAATCATTCAATATTAGTAATTAGCCCGACGCGTGTATAGCCACGAAACCTGATTCAAAGCGAAAGGGAGTATTCTAAACACTTGGTTTTTATGGGTTGGTTTTTTAAAAATCATTTTCAGGTATCCGAATGCAGCCGGGCCATACCTGATTCAGCGAAAAATTTCTTCGGATATGCCTCTTGCTATAAAAATGGAGGATCAATATGTACGTAAAAAATGCGACGCGAACCTAGATTTATGACCCTAGTAAGCACAAATTGTTTATTGCCGCTCGGTCAACATCCATCACTTAGATAATCGCATTGACATAGGATCAAGGAACAGACAGCATAAATAAATATAATTGAACTTTGACATTTTGTGTATTGAATTTTTTTCGAAAAGATGAAAGTAAAAAGTATTTTCAAGCAATGGGATTTACACTAAAACAGTTTTATTTGTTTCAAAACATTAGGTTTTATTGCAAGAAAAGATTCCAATAGCGCCACCTTATAACGCTTGACGCGCATATCCTTTGCTGAAAAAGAAAAATGTATTGAAGCAGTTCGGGTAAGATCCGGAAACGGAGTAAAAAGGAAAAATTATGCAATTTTTACCTAGTGATATATTCTTTCACAAATTTGTATCAGTGAAAACCTACTAAACATCTAAAAGAATTTTTTGGCAAATCAAGGAAATATCTTCTTCTTTAAAAACAGCAAAATAATTTTGTGGTGACATTATTACTATAATTAATGAAAATAAACTTAGTTTTCACCACTTTTGTACCTATTGAAAATATCAACATATTTTAGAGCCCATGACCCCTTCGCCAGAATGCAAATGTATACTAATAAAATTAAATTCAAAAATCGAAGTATAGACAATCAACATATTTAAAAAGTTATATATGGAAAATGAATAATATTGTTAGTATACATTTGTATCCTGACGAAGAGGCCATGGGCTCTGAAACATGTTGATATTTTCAATACAAAAGTGGTGATAACTAAGTTTATTTTTTATTAAGAAAGAAATATCTTTAACATTTTTTTTTCACGCTTCATCTGTCCATCCTTTCATCAATCCAATAGACGTAAAACACCGGGAATCCGGAACCCTCGGTGTGAGAGCCAGTATCACGCCCACTGGGCTACGAAGGTTGCCTTGTTTATAATTTGAGTAAGATGGTATAAAGAGTAACGTAAATAAAATTTGTATATATTGAGTTATTTCAACATTTAAAATGGGCTTAAGTACATCTTGTCACCAGACATTGGATGTAAGTTACTTTTGAAATTTAAGCACTTGCATTTAGATTATATTTGAAGTTCTCTGAAAAAAAATAATTTATTGCATTATCAGTGGTGCAGCGAAATCATTCTCAGTAATTTAAGAGTGTAACATAGGTAGTATTAAATGTTTTTGAAATTTTTATTAAATAATGAAGATAATCGTAGTAGGATTTGAAACTCAAGTTGATTTTCAACAAGCAATAACCTCAGATTGATACTTGAATGATTGTTAATTAATATGTAAAATGTAGGAATGAGCTTAGAGAATGTATTAATATTCAAATCTAAAAATAAAACATAAATAGTGGTTGGGTGGGTTTTGATACTCAACGATGTTCATGTGTGTGAGCTTATTTTTAAGGAACTAGGAATACCTAACCAGTAAATTTGCATATGCGCACGTTTGTAAAAAAAATATAATTTTTTTATTGTGCTCTTAATTTTTTTACTTTATTTGCAAATACTATACATAAAGATATATAAATTACTCACTGCAAACTAGTTTCTATAGAATCATTACAGAGAAAACTTCAGTTACTCTTTTGGAATCATGCTTTAATTGAATGATTTGATATGAGAAAAGACGAATAAATCTGATAGTCAGGAATATGATGATGACACGAGACAGAAATATTAATATATATTTTTTTATTACTGTTTGGTTAATTGGTATATATAATGAATGGTAGGTACCTACCTATGACGGTATTAGGTGTCTTAATATTAACAGTACTTTAGAAAATATTCACTTATACAAATATGGTGTGGCTGGTAAATTTGATTATAAATGTTATCAATCATATAAAAATAATTGACATCTTTATAAAACGATAATTAAATGTGAATTTGTAAACAAAACCTATTAATTTTCGTGGAATTATCACTGTGAAAAACTATTGAATTACCAGTACATCTTAAAAATGTCTGTGAATATGCATATCCCAAAAGAACAAATAGATTTCGAACAATAATTATAGATTGAAGAATATCTATTCTGTCATTTGAAAAGCATTATTTCTACAACAAACCAAATTACGGCAAATGAACAAAAGTTGTATTTTGTAGCTTCGCTAATAAATACGGATCCATAGGAAATATTAATATAGCCGGGACGATATTGATATTATGGATTCAAAGAAAACCTGTCAAAGGTATTCAATTTATTATTTGGAAATAAATAAGGCAAGTTCACAAAATATGCGGAAACTACAAAGAAAGAATTTTGTGAACAAAAAATAAATGAAATTGAAAATATTATGAAATTGAAATTGAAAATATTATGAAAAATTTTCAATCAAAGAATGAACAGAAATTTTGAAACTGGGTCCTTTTACTTTCCCGTTTCCAGGGACCCTCGGGATATACCCTGCAGGTACCCTACTACGGATTGTGAAATAGCCAGAAGGGTCACAGGAAGCGGAAGTAATGTAGGGTGGAGGACTGGAAGTCTTCAGCATGAAGAAAACAAGTGACCTGCCTTTTGTTTGAGGAATTCACCCCCAGATACTTTCAGTTTTTAAGATTCTTGAGAGGCTTAGGGGAGCCCATATTGTATGAAATCAATAATTTTACTTTTCTCTTCATTTAAAAATTCCAAAATGTTGTAAATAATTTACAATGAATTGTAATCTATGTAGGTGCATATTTTATTAAACACAGATGTATGTATGTTAAAAACTGTAATTAAAGTATTTGATACTATCTCAATAGAGCAGGAAACGCATATGGATGTAGGTAATACAATGGTAATGTTTAGTAATGCCGGAGGAATTTAAGAATTTTTTATTAACATTAAACAACACTATATATATAAAAATTTAAAAAAAAGGGGGGAATTACGAATCTGCACCCATTTAATGTGATTCTTATAAATATGATATATATATATATATATATATATCCCTCACCACACACAATAATCATAATTCTTTCTGGTGAAGTATATAAACACACAAACATTGTCTATGTATGAATGTAAAATTTTTTAAAAATATAAAATATTAATTAAAAAAAAATATATATTGGATTTAATGATTCTTTCATATTTTTTTAAATATTATAAATGATTAAAAGGAAATGTATTCGTATCTTTAATATTAAATAAAATATTTTATAAACACGGATCACCTGTATTAAAAGCTGGACTATTTTATATGTTTTTGCTAATTTCATATAGTGAACTACTTATAAATTGTTAATATTTTAAATGTCCCTGTGGCGAAAAAATATCTAATAAAATATATTTTAAACAAGCATACAATTAATTAATTAAAATAAAATTATTATTATTTCACTTCTAGTTTCGGGAAGAATAGAATTTAACAGAATAAAAATCTATCGACAGGTACAAATGTTAACAAAACACATTTAAACCTGTCGATGAGAAGTTCTGTTTTTACTGAAAACAATAGTGACAAATAATGACTCTCAATAATGTGTAATTAGGTGTGTACAAAGTTAATGAATATATTTTAACTAGCCGTAACAAAAAAAAGTAAAAAATGACGAAACTGGTTTGCGTCGGTAGCAATGATGCTAGGTTGCCGCCTTCGGGTTCGCTCGCCCGGGGTTCAAGCCCTTCTCCAGTCATTTACTTTCGTTTTTTTAACCTTGAATTCTAAAGAAATAACGGACGTTACATGAAGTTACGGACAGACATACAGATAGACAGATGGACAGAAAACGAATTTATTATATTTAGATTAGAATTTTTCAGCATGAAATAACTGCCAAACCAATTAATAAATAAAAATTTACCCAATTTAGACCAATCTTATTTAAAAAACAGATAAAAGATGTATTATTGAACTTCTTAAATGATTTCTCCTCAAAAATGAGATTATTAATCACCCTCACTATTATTTTTATGCTACAATAGTTCCAATAATTGAAACCAAATACGTCACAAAAACACCCATGCTCAAGTAAGTCACATAGATTAATTGTGACCTAACCGGGAATCGGAAATAGCTCACTGGGCTACGAGGGCCACTCTGAATTTTTATTTTGAAATACTTCTGCTACAGCTGAAGTTTTTTAAATATATCTTCGATTCAACGGATATAATTTATGATTAGTGGATGGATGAAATATCTTTTTTTGGAAATCAAAAAAACCGTTTACTTACAGTCTTGTTCATAACTTAAAGAAGATGACTTTTTAAGAAGCGAAAACATTATGATATTGTTCATATAATGATAATTCATATGAAGATATTATTCATAGGATTCATATGATAAATAACTAATATTCAAAATATAGGAATGAGCTTAGTGAACAAATTTTCATTGGTCATGGCTTTTGGAGATAAATTAAAACACTGGAAATTAAGTAACGATTTATTAACAATGATTAATTATCACATAGACTAAGTAACTTAACATGAATTAAATTAACACCCTTTTCTATTTTGCAATTTCTTTTTCTTTCGAGAAACTTCTTTTCAAATATCGCTCGTAAGTATTTCGTTTAATAGATCTGCGCGTCTCTTGTGATACTTGTATCACACACGCGTTGATAACACTGATCGCCACGGCTTGTCGCTAATCTCGCACCGGTAGAAACGTTTAAATAAAACTATAACTACGGCCGTGATATGGCTTAGCTTTTATAGGAAACATGTTGGCTTTTACAATTATTCCAGACGTTTGTAGTTTATTCTCATCGCTTTGTGACATCTAAGCGTTCCTTGAATGTTATATTTAATTCCAGAGTGTGGAAGGGTGTTCTAGAATATTATTGTGTATAGTGTCATATTATTACGAGGGATTCCAATCATGCGGAAATTTCACGTTACAACATTCAAATCTTAAAAAACTAAAAATGGTGATTGGATATATTTTGACACCCAACGACTCGCTTCCGCCCAAAACCTTCAATTTATTAGAAAATACAAAACAATATCTTATTGCAGTAAACAATATTGCGCGTGCAGACGATGCGTGTACCAACTACATGTTGACGAAAATGTAATTGATGATTTAATGAAATATTTGATGACAATAATTATTGTTGTTGTACAATCATGTATACAATTCGTGGGCACTTAGTTTGTTTTTGAGCTAAATTAAATTGAATCTATATAGTTTCAATTCCTAGTCAGCCGTATTTAAAATGAATATGTGTGGGACGTAACGTCTTGGCAACATCGGAGCGGGTGCACGGCCGGCGGCCCGGACCGCGGCCGAGGTGAACCGGGCATTCCGTCACTCATAATTTTTCGCCACGATTTAGTCACTCTCTTCAGTATAAGTATTGTAATTGAATTTTTGAAATGAATATTACATTTGAATACTTGTAATATCGGTGTGAACAAACAGTGAGATAAATGTAAATAAGTACAAATGGTCTCACGCATTTTGATAAATCATCTCTCTTTTTTTACTATACGCATTTTTTTATTATACACACAATTAATTAATTATACGAATCTGTATAATATGATTGGTGGAAAAATACCATAAGAGGAGTTAGAGTTTTACTACAAAATAAGCCAATACCTACCAGCCTACCACAATATTTTAAAATTCATAAATGTGATGTTCTTGCTCCTTGTGTTATGAGGAGAACTTTGTTGGTGTCAGAAATCCAGCTAAACTCGCTGTACTGCTTCAAGATCATTTATTGGTTGTACAATAATTCACCCGAAAATATAACGGTATGCAAATACAGCACAAGCACAGTTATCACATCTACAGCTGAGGAGTAAGAGAACGCGACAGAATGGCGTCTCTTAATTTATAACATTCGCTCTCTCTCTCATACCATCTGTCTCTCTCATTGATTCAGACAGACGTTCACTCAGATACGTTAGAATTATTTATTTCTTAATTTTTCGTACGACAATATTTCTCTTTCTCTCGACTCGTGTAAAGGTACAAGGTGATGGAAACTACAATGCCATGGTAATATTTTAAGTAAATAAACAACTTGATAATAAAACAGCAAAAAAAAAATCGAGACAACATTTTTGGGATTCATACCACGTGGTAAACGTGAGCGCGTTCCCAAATGGATCACGAGAGTACTGCAAACTTCCTTTACGCGGAAGAGGGGGAACAATAAAACATCTGTATGTGAGTGGTGTCGGAAGCCCTTGTCTTCAATATAAACTGCAGCGAGAGTGTTCAGCGCGCGAACAAGTGATGCCCGGGACGGCCTACCTCGTGTTGCTGCCCTATCTCTGCTTGGAGTGGTTACTCTATCAAAGAAAACTGTTTTAATGCGAGGAAAGACTTAAAGAGGAGAGGGGTATAGATCAAAATTTAAATGAATATTTATATTTATAAAAAAAAAAAAACTTTGTATTATGCCATGGCGTCCCTTTCGTAGCCCGATTCGATTCCCTGTGGGGTCAAATCTATGTGATTTACTCAAGACTGGGTGTTTTGTGATGTATTTCGTTTCTGTAATTTGGCCCCTTGGCCTGTTATTATTGAATGGAGAAGTTTACTTTTTTTATGAATGAAAATGAAAATTTGGGTAAAATTGAACAAAAGACTGAAAGTATAATTAAGATATCTTAATATTATCAAAGTTGTAAAATTTTAAATTTGCTTTTTGCATGAACATTTTTTTTAATTGAGTCGCGTGACGTCATCTTCTGTAACCAGTGCACTCGCGGCTCGTACTCCGGCGCTCGGATATGCGAACGCGTGACGTCACAGGCGAGTTGGAGTCAATCGTTCCGCGCTAAAATACACTTATTATAACATTAATGTTTTCTGTTATTTATTGACAATTTTTAATTTATTTTCAGCAATTTTACAAATTATTAAATTGCTGAAATTATAAAATTAAAAAACCATTGTTTTGGTCTTTTTTTTAGTAAAATGTTACAATATATGTGGGGTTTAAAAGCAAAGGGAGTAATATCAAAAAAAAATGAACGCAGTCATCAAGGATTACTAATATATAACGTACTGAATTCGAGATTTTATAGGAAATATGGAAATATGGAAAATATGGAAATATGGAAAAAAGGAAAAACTATAAATTTATATGAAACATGAATTTGTCAAGAATAGACACATACAAATTAGAATTCAGTACATTCTAAATTAGTTATCTTCGGTGACTGAATTCAAAAGATTTTTTTTATTTTTTGGATATGGCTGCCTTTGCCCCACCCCCGCCCCACATATTATATTATCAACACTACGAAATTCTCAATCATCAGCATGTTTAATAAATTATATATGAAATAACAAGGATAAGGATAATTTAAAAAAAAATCGAGAGTTTATTAATTAATTTGTAATGAGTGTGATCTTTTTATAAAGATAAAACTTACAAGGTAGACATTTTGATATAATAATCAAGGAGCACGTAAGATGTTTAAATATAAATAAATATGGCAAATTTCCTTATCACATTTTTGAAACAAATAATTATTTTGATGTTTATAAAGATTCACAATTTTTGCAAATAAATAACAAAGGATAACAATAAGATTAAATAGAAATTTTAGAAATGAGAAAAAGGTAATGATCACGAAATGATCGTCGTGCATCGAGATCAAAGAAAACTACACTCAGGTGTTTCAGGCGATTATCAGACGACCGTTATAAGCCAGGCAATCATTTTGGGCTTGAAAACCGGTACGAGCGGTGCTTAAACAATCACCATCATCAAGATAATTATCATCATCATCATCACTGCTTGATGAAACCCTAAGCAAGAGTGTTCCACTTACATCCATTGATATTATAGAATACAGGAACATGAAATGCGACATTGCTCACATTGATGAATGCAATCATTCAGAGGTACCGGTGGGGAATGAATATGTTAAAAGGTCGTCCCGTAATCATCTTGACTTAAGAAATCATAAAATTATGCGGAAATGCGTGGCAGCGAATAATTTGACATTCTTAAGAGGGTATTCTAGTCGAAAGGCACGAATTTCTGGCGTTTTTTAGAGCTTTGTAAAAAAGAAACAAATAATATTTTTCGTATACATTTTTTTAATTTCATTTATTTATATTTTAAGAATACATCAAAAATAAAAAAATTCAAAACTCAAAAAGTTATAGGCTGGTAAAGTGGGGGTCCAAAAAAAGGGATGTTCTTGCGGACATTGTACCAACCCTTGTGATCATCTGAAACAAACAATTCTAACGGATTCTTAATAAGTAAAGATGTCGTTATCGCCCCTACCTCGGAGAAATATATATTTTTTTAAATGGCGGCCGTTTGAAAAAAAAACCCACCTTTTTCGCGTTTTTTTAGCAGTTAATTTTTTTTTTAATAGTAAAAATAAAAATTTTGACTTTAGTCTGGTAGGGGCTATAGAAAGATGTATAGAGAAAGTTCACACAAAAATTTAAATAAATCGGTTTATTACACTTGAGATATCATGTCCGCCAGCTTGAAAAATGTAATTTCTTGAAAAAGGCATTTAAAGTTTTGAGTAAAGTTTCAGTACAGTATACTTGCATATTTTTAATCGGCGATTCCTGCTTCATACAGTGGACCTTTCTCCACTTCAAAATGTTCATTCTCTGAAGTTCTTTCTTGTAGACGAGCAGCATTTGAAGCATCCGAAGCTCGGATTTCAGAGCGTTCGATCTGAACTTCGTCCCGTTTCCCAGCGAACGCATGGGCTTCTGGACCAATCGTGATTCCCATAACGTTTAGTATTTTTAGATTGAGTATAAAACCTTCATTGAAAATACTAACAGCGAGAAAAATAGCAATTTCAATGGTCCGCGTTCCTGCATTATGTGTTTCAGAGCAAAAGTCCATATTAAAGAATTCAACGATTTTTATATTTTGACGTATAACGAAAATGTTATATTTGCTTACACGTAGAACACAGAATTAATAATGAAAGAGATGTAAAAATAGATAAAAATTCTAAAATGCAATACCCCTAATTTTTTTCTATTATAACTTCTTCGTCACCCGATCTATTCAATTATGCTGCGGATGCACTAGTGAAACTTATTTCTTCTTCTACAGTATGTTGGTTACCTCTAAATTGTCTTTTTTCTTTCTATATGCACGCTTAGCACCATATGTATTTTGAACATTTTTATCCATTTTACACAAAAACTATAATATTCACTCAAAATATTTGTAAAATATTCGCAGAGAGCGCACGTCAACGATGTTTAAAGATTGACTCGGTACTAACCTGAACTAAATAGTAGAATGAAAAGATTTAAAAAAAATACGATAATATGACCTTCAGTTAAATATACATTATTTCGGTATAGTATATAAGAAATATTTTATGAGGTAATCAATCCGCAGGTAGTCGGCAACGTTGCCTCCTGTATTGTTCGATTTGTTCCGGTTACTTGCCGCGCCATCAAAATCGCTGTATCTCGGTAAATAATTGGAATTTTGAAAAATTCCTTTGAGGACATAATTAAACTTACGAAATATACAAAGAATTTTTTTTGATTTTTTAAAATTTCTAGATTAGAATACCCCCTTAAATAAATAAACTGAAAACAACTATTTCAAAATAAATACTAGAATATAATAATTTCTTTAAACGAAAGGAACAACTGAATTAGTCAATAATATCGAGTTTTGAGTAAAGTCAGACAATAAAATAAAATGCGATCATTTTTAAATTTTTTGAAAAAGGACAAATGGTTGATTCAACGTTCTTATCCAAAAAAACCACTGGTGTAAAAATTACATATAAATAACAAAGGCTTTATGAGAGATTTCATAAACAAACGAAACTCTAAAATTTTGTTTTGGGTCTCCTAAAAAAACAGCATTTTTTTATTTATTCGGTTGTTCCATTCGCCCACAGGTTTATAAATTAAGAAAAATTATTAATAATAATAATTCTGATTCCATTTTAAATAACAATAATTTGGAATAAAAGACTTATAAAATAAAAAAAAATAATATCTGACAGAAATATAATATTTATTGATAAAACCATTTTGACTAAAGAATTGAATAATGGTCTTATTTTAGAAATATGCATTAAAATGTAAATATAATTAAAATTAATTGAAAATTTTCAACAGTATATTATTTAATTACAAAAAATATTTCCACCAAAATTATGTTATAATTATATCTGGTTACTAAATATAATTCTTTTTATGATCCGCGTTTTTCGAATAAACTGCGTGTTTTTTTGGTCATTTAAGGTATTCTTAAAATTTTTGTCATTAAATTTTATTTTTAATACACATAATTAACATAAATGTACAGTTTGCGACTACTATAGGTGATTGGTGGGTTATCTGGTGGAAATTTGCCAAAGGTTTTATGACAATTTATATAAAGATCGTAAAACGGTATGTTTTGACATTAAATGATCTAAATTTCCTGTGTAATTATTTAACAATTAAAATTTATCGAAAAATAGAGGACACGTCATTTAAGCAAAATACATATAATTTTGAAGATACAGAAATTTTAAAAATAATAAAAGACGAAGAAATCGTTAAACGTGTACGGGTCTGGAAGAAGATATATGTCAAGATAGGATATATGAATCCTTTGTAGCTTTCCCGTATCAAAAATGTTCATAATGTTTGCTAAAGGCAAACGTTTTTCTCATTTTTTAATTATCTAAAAAATATGTAAAATAATATGTTTATACATATCTTGAAAAAGAAGATTAAAAAATAAAAACAGATGAAAAATAAAGCCTACTATAGCGGTTGACCTGCCACTAGCAAATAGTTTACATTTGAAATTATAATTTTATTCCCATCGCTTTGTATTTGGAAATTAAATGTTTAAATGAAAACGTTACGCTGTATATTTTTTATGCTTTAAATATAGATTTTAATAATAATATGATATTTTCAGCGTAATCGGATTATTTGTGCAGAACCTGTTATAAATATGCAAATATCAATATACAAATAGGTTTATTATATAAAGAATAGTATATAAAATGAAAGATATAATAAGCAAAGTGAAAATATATACAGACATGATTTGAATAGCTCAAAAAATATGATTCAGGCCATTTTTATATATACGTGTCTGTAACAACTATGCAGTCATTAAATTAGGTGACTAATTAGGTAAAAAACTTAAAAACATAAATTTTGTCACCGCAACGTGAGTTTAATAACATTTTTATATTCTACTATTTAAGTTCAAGAGTAACCGTATCATTCATAGACAGGTGAGGTATTAATCTGATTACTTTCAAATATTGAATTTTTACATTGGCTAAGTTCAAAACGAGTTGAAGTTATTAGTGTAAGGGTGGCTGTAAAGGGAATTTTGAGAAAAGTGGAGAAGAGTTAATGGCAGTAATATTGTTAAGCAAATAAATACAGAGTTCTAATTTCTTATCATTTCCAAGTTTTCAAAATTATTCATTTTGAATTTTAATTAAATAACTTTGTATGAACCACTTAAATGATGACTCTACGTCTACCGGTTTCGATACCACCATATCTTCATCAGAACTGACGTACAACTGACTATCCATTACCTATCCTTGTACGTCAGTCCTGATGAAGATACGGTGGTATCAAAACCGGTAGACGTAGAGTCATTATTTAAGTGGTTTATACAAAGTTATTTAATTAAAATTTATAATTATGTCCAACCACAAAGTGAACGATATAAAAATCAAAAATATTATTCATTTTATTTTATTTATTCGAGAAAATTCGATTACAAATCCCCCGTGAGAATCCAGCTGGAACTTGAGTTGGTTTAGCTTTAGTCAGCCATAGCTTAACACCAGCAACACTATACATCAGGAGAGAAATGAATCTCTGGAAACGGCCTTTGGTTTAAAAGTTTAATGTTTGTTAAAAGGGTACTGCCTATTCAGGGGTTAAAAAAAGGGTGATTTAAAAAATATTTTTTTTATAAAAACCATACATTATTTATATATCATGTTCAGTAGGTACATTTAAATATATATAAATTTCTAAAATCTGTCAGAACTTTAACAAAAAACCTTATTAAATGGGTGAGAGACAGCTGTTGAATCCCACTGAATTGAAAAAAAACAGGTTTTGCGGTGACCACTTCTGTTCGGATTCGGACCTTTGAAATAAAAAAAATGAAATGGGAAATTATTACACGAAAAAACGACTCGTTATTGTTGAATTAAGAAAAAAATATTCTTAAGAAAATCTTTTGTAAGGCGTTATTTTTTTGATGTAAAAATAATGAAAAACACACCAGATTTATAATATAACGATATTTTGGTCACCGATCTAGAAAATTCTTATGATATTTAGCACATTTAAATTTTAAATTATTTTAATAATAAAATTTTAAATTAGTGTTATATACATAGTAATATATTTTTTTTTAATTCTTAGAACTCCATTAATATTTTTGTTACATTGACTTAAAATTTTAAGAGAATATTTTCGATGGGCAAGCAATGCTTTTAGGAAGTAAAAAAAAAAAAAACAATTTCTTCACAATTTTGACCGAGCACCACCCCTTAAATAAAACTTTAAACACGCCGTTTGCTTTACGTAAATGTTCGTTAAGTTAACATTTTATGGTTGCTTCGTCATAAAACTCTCTCATCGGTATTTACCACTACAATAATATTTCATAATTATAATTTTGCGCAATATTCCTCGCGCCCACCGGCCCCGGCGTCCCCGCCTCGGAACATTGTTGCTGAGAAAATATTTGTATGAAGTGTTGAGACCGCCGGAGGAGCCGGGCACGTCGCGACACTTAACGAATGTTTTATGTGGCAGGCCGTTTGCGGCGCCGCCACCGCAAAAAGGTGCGCTTGCCCGAGCCGCCGGTGAAATATGAACGCGGAAATTTTCCATTATGATACGCGTAATCATTTTACGGGTGGGTAATTTTTGTGAAAAAAAATGCTCCTCCTCACGACACCGAGTGATCAAATAACAGCGGCGTTTATGTGGGTCATTTAAATAAGTTACGGTTATTACTTCGATATCACATCTTTTTCGGGTGGGTACTCCGTACTAAGTTGGGCTAGAAAAAGTGTTTGGGTAATCTACACGCAGCGTGTCAGTTTATAACACTTTACAAACCAACGTTTCACAAAAAAAAATGACAGAAATATTGGGGAAAAAAATGCAAACTTCGATGTCGCATATCTCCGTAACTATTAATATTATGATATGGTTGCTTGAACATTTTCGAATTATAATCAAGGCAGGAATATAGTCCTGCGAGGTTATTAATGCTTTCCAAATAACCCTGTATAAGAATGAAAGACACGTAATAAGAAGTGAATGTACACGCTCGGTGTGTATCAGGCACGTGCAGTCAATACACTGGAGCACTAATTGTGAGTGCGTTATCATATATTTCGATCAAAAACATATATTTTGAAAAAAAAGAACATATATTTTTCTGACAGTATATTATTACGACATATTAAATTATGAATAACTGCGAGCGGAAAATTACGAGAACCTTATTTTCTTTCGTAGAAATTTTAATGTAGTTATTAAGATATACCTACATAATATTTCAAATACTACCTGCCCACCACTGATATGTACAAACAAATGATTTCCATAGCTCACAAAATATATAAAAAAAATATGCTAAAACATCTTTACATTTATTCATTTTAGTGATAGGTAAACAAGTTGAAATTCCTGTACTGTATGAAGTTAATATTAAATAGTCTGTGGGTAGATGAAACGATTTAAACTTTGCTTTGAATAACAATATTTCCATATTATTTTTATTACTGTGTTAATGAAAATAAATAAACCACGTAAATAAACAAGCTCTTTTTCCCTTCTAAATAAATATAAAATGGGAATTATAAATATAAAATTTCCTCCTCCCAAAATGTTGTAAATGTGTGTTAGACCCTCTTACTCTCCACAGTTAATTAATTATTTATTTTCAGTAATAACACATTTAAGACATGAAATATTTTTATTTTGGAATATATTTATTCAGCCGGTATCAGAAAAAATATAAAAAAGGAAAATTTGTCAATAAAGCTGCATTGAAAATACTACATTAGATGTAAGTAAATTATAATACAGTATACAGTAAAATCCTGTTAATTCCAATCCTTATAATTTGAAGTTCGTCACAATTCGAAATTTTTAAAACATACCTACTTATCCCAAAATGATAATTTCATACTGGATTAGCCCTGATAATTCGTAAACCCCGGTAATTTGTACCTCATAATAATTTTAGGTCATTACGCAGAAATCAATGCATTTTATGACGCATAATACTCATTTTTTTATAAGTGAAAAAAAATCAAAAATGATCACGCTCACCTATATGATACTAAGCAATGTGCTTAAGAACTAGTTGAGTGGCGATTCCAAGAAGATTGTATTTATGTTGAAAAATGTTAATGTGCATTTTAAATAAATAAATAAAAATAAGAATAAATTATTGAAATCTGTATAGTAAATACATCACAGTATACAATGCAGTACAATAAAATAAAGGAAAGTTGATTAAATCTGAACACTAGCAGCGGGCTTTTTATTTCGCGATAAAAAATTAAAGGTCTCCCTCCCACTCCCTCTAGTCTAAACAAATATAAAACAACACAGAACCATTAATTAGTTTTGTAAGTATTTAAAATGACGTATATTTGTAGAATACATCCCATTACCTTCAGTCACGTGTACGTATCATACACCCTGTTGCGTAAACAAAAAAATTTTTGAAATGTTACGTACGTACGTTTCTGGTAGGTATAAAATAAATATACAATTAGGGATGAAATGTGGCAGGCGTCATTAGTTAGAAGCTCGTTTGTCCATTGTTTGCTCGGAAAATGTTTGTAATGTTAATTTTAACCCATTAATATACAGCGCTATTCATAATCGGGATTTGTGCGATATCACCGCTCCAACAATCCGCGATTCAACAATGTTTCAATTAGCTGTCTTGTTTACGAACTTAAATCAATATTAATGACTCAATTGGTCAGGAAATATTATTGGGTAGTAATTTAATGACAAAAAAGTCTATTTTAACAATGTTGCAAATAAAATTACGCGTCATAAATAAAATAGTCAGATATTCTTTAACAGATTTACATTAATGTGAGTTTTTTTTCTAAATGCCGTTTGTTTTTGATGCATTTCATTCAGTTTATTATTATGACTCTTTGGTGACCAGCAGTGTAGGTGCACATGTACTCCTACAAATGCATGAGTCGAAAAATGGTGCTTAAAACTATCAAACAGTGCCTCGAGCAGATTTGAATGAATGGATAGTTTTCAATCATTCACCGTATAGTTCGGACTTTGCTTTGAGCGATTTTTACCATTTTCTTAAGTTTAAAAGGTTCCTGGGTGGAAAACATTTTAGAGCCGTTAACGAATTGCAGTTTGGAGTTGGAAATTCGTTAACCGGACGAACGGTGATGACTACGGTAACGAGGGTTTAAAGCCCGTGAACAGGTATAATAAGAAGAAGTGTGAAGAAAGAAATGAAGTATTTTTGGAGTATTCTCAGCATAAAAATGTACAGAGATGAACTAAACTGGCTCTTTAGAAAATAAGGTTGGGTGACTGTGGAAGCATGTTCTTTCTCGCGTATGCCAAGGATTCAATAATACTGCAGTTAAAGTATTTATTCGTAATTATTAAAGCGTGAAGATATGGCGCGTTTTACAGTACTTGTTTTGTTCCACGTGGGTTGAATATTCTCTATTAAATAGTAATATTATTAAATGCTAGCTTTTTTATATTATGTGGCTTGGATTTATTCTATACAATTTGAAGATAACGTTTAATGTTTGTTCGTTTAATAAATTGTCATTTGTCATTGTCAATCTGTTGTCATTACTCCCTTTATATTAACTCGTGGCGTCTGCTTGCTTGCCGTCAACAAAAACTTTGGATCGATTTTTGACCCTTTTCCCGTAATCCAATCGAGCTGAAACATGGCAAGCAGACTCGTGACGACGATCAAGAAAATTCATCAAATTTTTATTAATTTTTTTTAATAATTATAGTATAATTTCGGATTTTTAGAAATTTTATTGGATTTTTCAAATTGGAATCATTGTAAAAGTTTGATTAGCAACGACGCGGCGGCCCGATAACGTCGCGGAATATTTTCTAAATTTGAATTACTCCGTCGGTATAATAGGTACATCACTACGAATTTCGAAAATTTACAAAACAATTGGTTCACAAATGACAGCAAAATTGGGTTTTTTGGAAAAAAAAACAAATAATAATTTATTTATTTTAGATTTCTGCTTAGTTTTAAAGAATTCTACATTAGTCAAATCTGATTCTGACTAAATCATTTGACGCTGGAAATTCATAAGATACGATATTGATGATAATTGAATCTATCAAAATCTTGACATCTCAAAACATATTTTTTTTTTATAAAACATTTTAGAAACATATTAAATTTCTGTAAGTTTAGTGTTATGTTATATGTTTTAATTCGTCTTTAATTATTGTTATATTTTACAAAGAAAGGGAGTATAGTAAAAACTTGGTTTTTATGGGTTACTTTTTTTATTAAAATTTTTTTTTTATAAAGAATGTCTTTCAAATAAGTATTTTTCCTCTTAAAGGAATTAAACTATCTAGGGTGCTTATTTAATTAACATTTAAGTCGCATTTATTTAAATCACTTATCGGTAAGAGCTTGTAACGATATTGGCCTATTCAAATAGACATTGCTGAAAAATTATACGAAAATATCTATCTGCTAAAAGCTCATGATAAGGAGAAGCACCACAATTCATAAATACTCTATAATTAAATATTTGCCGGATAAGTAGGTGCGGGCGAGCTTTATTATTTCTACACGCGGGCGTGTAACGCAGGCTTTATGTTATTTTGTTTTGACGAGATGGACCAATCGCAGATGCGGCCGTTCGCCGCGGATCTGGCCAATGAGAAGCGTTCTGAGAGATAGACCTTTACCCTTACACGTAGGTTGGAGTCAAAAATGGCGGGAGATAGGGACTATTTTTAGCGATACAAATTGGAGAGCGGCACTTGAGTTTTCAGCTTTGAGGTCGGCCGAAGGCGTTGTCGAAGGAAGAAAAATTAACAGGACCGAGGAAAAAGCCAGAGGTTTTAATAATTCAAAGGAGATTTGGAACAGTGAACACTTGTGAAAACAGATAAGCCTTTCTAATATTAATTATTTCTATTGCCTTTTATGTGTATTATATTTAGAACTTTATATTACTAGGCGCGCATCAGATTTAATATACACACTTGTGAAAACAGATAAGCCTTTCCAATATTAATTATTTCTATTGCCTTTTATGTGTGTTCTATTTAGAACTTTATATTACTATGCGCGCATCAGATTTAATATACAAGAAATCGTAATTTTGCGGCTGTGGTGGGTCCAGCGGGAGAATTGTTGCATGGCGCTTGTGAAATATTTAAATGCGTCGCGGTCCATATGGACAATCATTTAAACTTGATATTCATATATTACCAAAGATATAAAGGCTTTAAAATGGAATATTTTATTGTCGAAGGGTGTTTGTTTTGGATGTATCTTTATGCAAGGGAATTTTTATGTTATCTATACTGGTGATTGAATACACGGATTTCTATATGATTTGTATTATTTTGGGAATAATTGAGATCGGGGTAATTATGTGTTTTGATATCACGATTGTAAGGGTGATATAAATTCAAATCGTACGAGAAATTTCCTCCAAATAATATATTTTAAAATGCACCTGGATTTTATACTTATTTTATTGTGACATAAATATATAGATTATTAGATACGTTAGATGGTTATATTACGTACCACTAGGCAATCGTTTTAAACACTGCACCTATAAAGACGTATTTTGAGTAGTATATATTGTATCTGTTTAGATTTAGTCGCATTTATTGTTTCTAGCGGGGGCGGGCGAGAATAGGTTATATTCATAGCACGATTATAATATGTATTTTTTTGCCACGTAAGAGGTGGTACTTTGAAAGGTACAATCGCGTTTTATGTTCATCCCGGACGAAGAAGTTCTGGCGGTATGTAAATAAATAGAATTAAAATATTATTGGTTATTTAGAATAGCGTTTTACTTGATAAAATTGCAGGGGATGTTTACGGTGTCGGATTTTAATGTTTGTGCAATATGGTTTGCGCTAAAATTTATTCTATAATGCAAGATATTATTTACAGGTCAGCCTGGAATATGAATAAAAATTGTTATACTACCGCCATCTAGCGAACTCAAACATGACTGTTATAATAATTATCTTTCGATATATTGCTACGACTTTTTAATAATACATGGTGCATTTTATAGTGATTGTCAGACGTACGTATTTAGGGGGAAGGGTTTGTTCAGGGGTAGTTAACCTTCGGTCTTCCGTAATCGCGATAGTTATTCATATGACATTGATTAGGTTAGATTCTAGTTTGAAGAAAACACCACAGATGGTGCGATATTCTAATTTGATTACGTCCCACACGGGACGGCATCATGTGACCTTGACCGGACGGCGCGCCGCTCCGAGGGATGCATATATCTGGTTTGGTGGAGATTTGGAACAGTATGAAAATAGATTCCATAGTTATTTACTTATATGACAGATTGTTTTGTTTTATTCATTTAATATAAATAATATCATATTTTTATGAGTTACCGTAATTATTTATCTATATGATTTTATTATTGTGAGTGAAGCAACGAATACTACTTTCGCGAATGCGAGTGTCAAGCTTACTATTCGGTGAATACGAATGCGAATATTTCCACCAAGGTGGGGGAACTTGAACATACTTGTAAATATAATAACCTTGATGCAACGAATACTACTTTCACGAATACGAATGTCAGGCCTACTATTCGGTGAATACGAATGCGAATATTTCCACCAAGGTGGGGGAATTTGATCAAACTTGTAAATATAATTACTTTGATGGAACGAATACTACCTTCACGAATACGAATGTCACGCCTACTATTCGGTGAATACGAATGCAAATATTTCCACCAAGGTGGGGGAGGACGCAAGCATACTTGTAATTATATTGTTTATGTCTGCTTGTGATATCACTATACGGCGTAGATGAACTAGTTTGAAGGGGTTTATGTCCTGCATGTGCTCGGCGTAGAGGGAATGGTCTTTTGTTTCTAGGATCCTATACAGGTTTACAGGTGCTGATATTGAGATATATATATTACAGGAAAACACTATTTTGGGAATCACTAACTGGCTGACAAATATTGAAGCACACACACACACAAGGAGGACGTTATGTTAGATACATGAGTGGAAAGTTGTTATTGGAAAACACAGGCGCCACTAGAGGATGTGGACAGTTTGCAGAGAACTTCAACTTCTGTCACTTAAGGACCTTTTACTATTACTATTCTTTCGCCTTTTTGCATAACCGTGGATGAACTAGATTGAAGGGGCTTATGTTCTGTATGTGCTCGGCGTAGAGGGAATAGTCTTTTTGTTTCTAGGATCTAATACAGTTTTACAGGCGCTGATATTGAAATATATATATACAAGGAAAACACATTTTTGGGAATCATTAACTGGAAGGCAGATATTGTAGTACACACACACACAAGGATGACGTTACTTTAAATACATGACTGGAAAGCTGTTATTGGAAAACACATACAAGGAGAACATCATTTGAAGGCGTTACTAGAGGATATGGACAGTTTGCAGAGAACTTCAACTTCTGTCAGCTAAGGACTTTTTACTATTACTATTCTTCTTGTCATCTGTTGAACGTGGTGCTTGTATGCAAAACTTAAACATATTTAAAATTACTAATGAAAAGAATCTTAACATTGTAAGATTTGCTAATGGAAGGAGGGAGGTCGGAATTCATTGACGCTGTGACGATCGATACGTTGTGACATGCCAGGTGGTACCACATGGGCAACTTAACGCATATCATCCTTATAATAGAGAGGCTACGGCTCAAGAATATGCGGTTGTTTCCTATAGCTCGGCGTCGAGAACTCACCCGTAACACGCTGGTGGGAAGCATCTCAGCGATTGATCGTCGCGGGGCTATTGATTTCAAACCTCTATATTCCGAATGCAGGAGTGACAGCTATTTCTCTATCATATACATTCTAATTTATACTGTACTAAAATAGTTTCATCACTCATCACCAATCTGATTGTCGTGACTGACAGAATTGATTATGAAAGGAGGGAGATCGGGGTTCTTTCGCATCGTGGCGATCAAAGTGTCGTGACACGCCAGGTGGGCGTACAACATGGGCCGTTTAACGCATACCATCCTTATAATAGAGAGGCTACGGCTCAAGAATATGCGGCTGTTTCCTATAGATCGAAGTCGAGAACTCACCCGTAACACGCTGGTGGGAAGAACCTCGATGCTTGGTCGTCCTCGGTGTCATCGAATCCAGATCTCCATGGTTATATCTTGAATAGAAGCTGATTTATTTGAACGAGTATCCTGATCGGGAATGCCAGTTGACATCTCACCCTGACACATCATTAATCATCTTTACTATACTGCTGTATACCAGGAGCCTTTCGGAGCCCTTCTCCTCTGGCACAGGACATACATATCGGGAACCACACAATTAACCATAACATTCACTCTGGAATACTATCTCTTTAATATCTCTAGTCAATTAGACTACACCGTGGGATCATCCACATCTATACTATCTCTTTAATATCTCTAGTCAATTAGACTACACCGTGGGATCATCCACATATATATATATAGTATCTCTTTAATATCTCTAGTCAATTAGACTACACCGTGGGATCAACCACATCAACTATAATTGGCGATGCTAACATGGCTCTGTCTGACGCACTCAGGGATGAGTCTTTTCCAGCCAACCAGTTAGTTCATTCAGCCCTTTAATCAGCAGTAAACGTAATAATAATCCGGCCCATGTAGCCGCGACGTGGGATCCCCATCATTATACACCAGTCAATTTGACTGCCCCGCGGGACAATATACAAACCTTAATATCAGACGCGGGATTTCTTCCTGATATGTTTGTCGCCATGAGGACGAGGACGCAGCAGAGCAGAGGCATCAGAGTCTCGGGTTGGTTTTGGTCTGCAGCTTAGTGTGGGAGGTTATGTCTAAACAGGAGTTAACCACCGGATACGGCGATGCTCTGGGGCCGCATCCCCCTCTCCCCTACAGGGGGGGGGCATCTAGAACCCACGTTTGAACAGAAGTGGTTAGACACTTCTTAAATTTCACTTACAAAACTGTATCTTCCATTCCCTTAGAATCTCGGGCTGTGATAATGTCAGACAAAGCTTGCCCCGAGCCTCTGGATGCGTCTTAGTTGTTAAAAATATGTTTGTCTTCCCCCACTATGTACTATGAACAGATTGAGCAGATCGGACAACGTGGGACGCGCTATCGGTAGGTTTCTTACTTGTGTTTTTGAATATAACGTATGCTATTATATCTTGTAAATCTGTCATAAATAGGTACCGCGTGTGGTTGTGCTAACACTGTTCCAAGCTGCTATTATGAGGTATTGATAATCAAGGCGGGCGGAATCTTTAGCGTATGCCGTTAACTTGACAATGATTGTATTGTTTTATTTTTCTGTATTTAATCCCGGTGGTATTATAGTTATAACTGTACTATGTAAGGAAGTTTTGCTACTAGCGTTTATTTCTCGGCTACGCCGCATATAATTGACCTTTAGGCCGACTCAGGACGTGGACGACATCGGCTATCTCTCGTATAGGCGAAACTGTAGAATTCTGGAACTGTTTCTACAAGGGCCCAAAGTAATTTCGGAAATATGTTTTATGTCTCTGGCATTTCGTCTATAAGTGTTTGAAGATTATACGTGGATTTCGTGTCGATAACGGTTAGGCGTTCTATCATCTTTAGTAAATAAATCCGTTATGTTAATTAAGAGTACGGATTAGTTACGTGCGTTTGTTATTTCCATAGTTAGGTAAGAATTCGTTCTATATTAGTCTAGTCGCGTTAATAAGAATACGAATCTCACCACATATCAAAATAATTTTGGATAGCTACGAACACAATGGAGGGGAAATTTTCCGAACCACTAGATAGATCACGACTGGCCAATTTTGAAAATATAAATTCTTAACAAAAAAAAAATAATATTAGCTTTCATGTAAATATACTTCCGAAGTTCTAAGTTCGACTTAAGTTTTCATCTAGTAGCTTAAAGCATAAAGCGTGTGCTTAAAAGTCACAAAAGTCGTAATAAAGCTCAATTCGGTAGATTAAAGTCTCAAGCTTTGGGCTTTACGTAAAACTTATATATTAAACTTTATAGTTAGGTATTTAGCTTTAGGTGTACAGACGGTTTCGTTACAAGCTCTCCCGGACGTGAGTAGCTATCATTTATTTTCTGCCGCTCTGAATTCCACGACTGACCATCCCTGCCAGCACCGATATAAAAAATTTAAAAAATAAACTGCGCAGATGTCAGTAAAATTCTTGAGAACGTTTTTTTTTGTCTGCGATGTTATTGTTGTTTTTCTACATTTTACGAAGAATTTCGTACGAAATCCTTTTATCGCCTCGTTACAATACTTTACTATTTTAAAAAATAAAATTACTGGAACAAAATTGCTTTATAATACTTCTTACAACTGATATTTTTTAATAGAAATTGGCCTAAATGTGTTGTACAGAAATCCGTGAGACTATATTAATTTATGAATATTTGCACAATAAGGTTCTCAGAGAAAAAAAAAACGAGATTCAAATCAAATACGGATTTTTAAAGAACGTAATTCATCCTGTTTTCTAGGTCAATTAAATGTTATTTTGCTAAAGGAAAAGTAAACTTATTTATCAGACCGGGTATGGAAATAGGCCCAGGCTGTATAAATATTCTCATATTTCCCCCAAAGTACGACCGCATAAGAAACGGTAAACAAATATGATCCCCGTGTGTATGGTACGGAGTAAGCTACTTCAACTGATTGCTTATGAATATTTTAAAAGCTTGTTAAATCCCCCGTAAAATAAAGCGAAATAAAGTATTGGAGGCCTCTTGCGCGGGGAGCGCGGGAGGTTTACGGGGCGGGAAGGCAGATACCCCTTGAAAAATATATAATATCACGTCTTCTGAATCTTGTGATCTGACGTATTGGAGATAAAAAATTATGTGAATTAAAATATTTAAAAAAAATCAATTTGAAGGATTTACAGAATTTTTACTCTATCTATGTATCTATCATTGAACTATATATGTTTTTAAATTGTAATATCACAATAAAATTTTTGATTATTGAATTAAAGCAAATAATAGATGTATCAATTTTTTTCTTACCCGCTAAATAGACTATTCGAAAAAAAATCACATCAAATGAAAATATTCAATATTTATCATTATGTTGTTTTAGTCAGTTAATTAGTTAAATCAGTTACATATGTTTATAAATATGGCAATTGTAATATAAAAAAACTAACCCATAAAAACCAAGTTTTTACAAAACTCCCTTTTCCCATTTTCGGGTTTTATGTCTACCAGATGCGATGGAGTATTTTCATACAACTTACTGAGTTGTATGAAAAAACCATTTAAAATTTGAAAAATCCAAAATTATACTATAATTATTAATTTTTTTTAACCAAAATTTGATAGATATTTTTGAACGTCGCCACGAGTCTGCTTGGAAAGTTTCAGCTCGATTGGATCACGGGAAAATGGTTAAAAATCGATCCAAAGTTTTTGCGTCAAAGAAACAAACAGACAGACGCCACGAGTTAATAAAAAGGGAGTAATAATTATGAGTTTGTTATACAATGTGTCTCGTAGCATCTGCTAAGAACTTCGGGGGAGTTTTCTTCATTCAATTTTGCATACGAAATGTTCCATTCACTTTGGGTGAAAACTATCATGCAATTATATTAAAAATTCATTTGGTTTGATAGAAGTCAGATAAATCTTTCTGAAATTTGATAAATATTTTTTTATGGTTTTTGTCATTATATTTGACTTATTACAACGAATGATTTTTAAATATTCCATAGAAGTTACTCTAATGGTGGTAGTCATATGTTTTACAGAAAATAAGTCAGCAATATCGAAAAAAATGTGAAACTTGATGTGCCTTGTCTCCATCTATTGACTTTTTACCCAAAGTGTAAAAATATTTTCTATTTATAATTTAATGAATAAGCTACTAGCTACGAGACAGTCTATATAAAAATAGATTTTTCCATAATGCAATACATCAATTTAGTTTGTGATAAAACTGGGTGATGGTATTTGCTTTGTGTTGGAATCTATAGGTAATATTGTAAAGTTTGAGGTATAGCAAGTGTTTTTGTCAAAATGTAGTGTTCATGTGTTGAAGTTGTATAAGTGTATGAATAAATCTTTAAAAAATGATGAAATTATAATGAGATGATATAGGAGATTACGTACAAAATATCTCATTGATGACAACGATAAAATTAAACTCTCAAGAACCTTTTGAGACACACTATCACACTCTGGTATTCACAAAACATCTACAAACATCTGGAACCTTATCACAAACCCTAGAAAATAAAATATTGTTCATGAGAATTCGAAAACCAGCGTTTCGCGTACATAAACGGAACTGACAGCTGCGCAGGTGTTTTGTTTTTACATTTCTATCAATGTTAAATAAACCACGGAACGACAGCCGATGTGGTCAATCGTGAGATAATCAAAGCGACAGAAATTAAGCGAAATAATCGAGCGAAGCACCTAAGTGACGAAATAAAAGAGTGCGACTTTTATGTGCAAGAATTAAATATAATGTTTTAGCAAGTGATAAATAAAGTATTATCTAGCGATAATAAAGAGGTCATAGTCGAGTGATAAAATGCGAAAGAGAATGAATTCACGAAGGTTAGGTATATTAATTTATTTCGTGTTAAGTGACTTTATTAATTAAATAAATTATTAATTACAGTGTTTTCATTTGTCCCCACATTATTTTTTTAATGAAATATTAAAAACCCTCAAAAATATCCTGTAAATTATATTGCGCTGCCGTTTTTTGTACGAACGTCTCTTATGTGGGGAGTATTCCTTGAGGTGCACGCATGGCGGTGTGGAATAATGGTTGGATTTTAAGAAATACATTGTTGAATTGAAAGAATTTTTATCAAAAAGCGGAAATTTACGAATCGTGAAATGGGTTTGTTCATTGTTATCCAGTCAATTTCTCCAATAGTTGTCTCGCACAAATAAACATTGGATAAATTTCAACATTGAAAAAAATCGCCTAGAAGAGCTGAACGAATGGAAAAAGGGTGAGAAAAGTAATACGTTTAATAAAATTGTTAAGGAATTCAATTTGTTTCTAGTATAAATGTGGAACAGATGGCATTCTGAAAATTTATATACGTCGATCATCCAGTTCATTGGTCAGACATCTCCATATATGTAATACGTTTTGAGATAATAAGAAAAGCAATTGTTGTAGCGGTTTGTAATAAGACAAATGCATGCGGATATTCATCGAAACTTGTTAGTAGAGATAATCGTTCATTCGCGGGAATTATACTATTCACGAGATGCTGGAGATTGGTTGGCAGATGAATAGAGAAAACAGACACGAATATTGCAGTAAATGTGAACAACAAAAAAGAAGAAATCCTACCTTTTAAATTCTGGATGTTGGGATAAGAAACAGAAATGCCTCTTTCTTCCTTTTCTCTTTATTTCTGGTCCAACTGCAACTCCTTGTATGCCGAATTAATCATTCAAAATGCGTAGGTAAATCACATAAGATGCGGACACAAACTCCAGTCATTCGCCGATTGATTAACGATAATATCGAGATGACACAATCCACGGCTGCAGTTTTTTCAAATACAAGTGTTTATGCGGGTTTACATGAATATTTCTTGAACAGTGGTCCAAAAAACGAACTTAAAATAGCGGCGGTGAGTACAGTATGCGGTGTCTTCATTCAATCAGACGATTAACAGTGATGATGCGGTAAGAAAAATTAATTGCATGCGTTCGAGTCCATACAGGACAACAGATGTCGCTAGGCGTATTAAAAAAGCGGTGGATAGAGTGGGAATTCATTCAGAATAAAGAAAGGATTAATGAGAACAGGATTGGTAGGCCTTCATCTTACTGAAGTTCAATCCACCACAACCATCGCCTTCATTCCTCAATATTTTATCACTGGCCAAACCAGCAATATTCAAATGGTTACCATTATTCAAATTTTATTTATATATGCCTGACTTTTATATATTATGTCATCAAGTATCTATTTTATTTTTATTTTTATATATTATGTCATCAAGTATCAAGTATAATTTTGTACTGATAAAAATATTTACGATTTGTTAGAAGTTATGGGATTTTTCTGAGATATCCGACTAATAAACCGGGTGTTGTTCGGAAAAAATGCAAAGTCGTTTTAATCATTTCGAATTTTATCAGTATATAGTAATTTGCAGATACATTTCTTTGGTAAATCGAGTATTGGTGAAGGCCGCTGTCACCAAAAATCTTTTGGTGTGTTAAATTTGACACGCGTGTTATCTTTGCTACAGGGACTCGCTCTTTTCGGAGTAAAAAATGTCATATTTCATTAATTTGTCCCTATTAAATTCTTACCTTTACAATGCTAGATAAATATATGATACTTTCATAAATAACAGAATAAACCAGTAAAATAAATACATAATATCACCCTGTGAGCTAGCAAAAATTAATTACTTCCTGTTTATGAATATACAGAAAATATCATTCTACTAGAATTCCTTATTTACAAAATAACCTATTCTTGGGCTGACATTACGATTATTTATTATATACAAAATATTTATTATAATAACCCGTGATAAAAAAATACTTAATATTTATGTTATTTACAACATAAAAAAATGTTGTTTGCATTTAAAAAAGAAAACGAAATAGTATTCGAGTTATCGTTAAAGAACAACAGAATATTCCCATTAAAAATGAGTGTAAGAGCTAAACAAACATATAAAACTGCTAAAACTAATAATTTCGTTGGTTTTATAAATGTTATAAAATAAAATGCGGCCAGTTAGAGCTTCACAAACGATAATTGCGGACCATCATACACAGAGTCGATAATATTATCAGTTTCCCAATAACCAGTCGTTGTATTTAACTTCATGGGTTAAGGCTTTTTCATTGCCCTCCCATGGGCCTTTGGGGATGGATGGAGGTTGTCCGCCGTAACAAAGCAAGAAGCAAGAGTATAAGTGCTGATTGTGTTTCAAGTCATGTTTCACCAACTACGTAACACGCCCCGTTTCAGTAATAAACGGACTACTTCGCAAACACTTCTGAAAATGATATTATTTTTAAGTGTGCCGTTACCAAATCGTTGATATTAAAATATTCCGAATGGTTACTTAAAAGAAGAGAAATACTCGTTTTAAGCGAAACAAAAGCATCATTTAAATAACGTCTTTATAAAGGCTTGTTAAAATTTAATTTAACGTAGCCTTCGAATGTTTGTTATAATTTTATTATATCCGTGAAATAAAACGATTCTTGTCATGAATAAAAATATGAGAATAGAGTAATTTATACATTTATGGAACATTTTGAAGTTGATAATTTATTATTTTTTATTATCTTAAGTACACTTACATTTAGTTGAAGTACTTATATTATATATTCGGGTAAAAATAATCCATTCAAAAAAGCTATTGAAAAAGGTCACCTGAAGTTGTTTCTGGGTCTAATATTATTTGTATAGTTGATCGTGTCCGATTTTATTATTTCAGCCGATATTTCAATTTTGGCAAGATTTTTAGAGAAATCCATTGAATACTTAAACATAAAGAAAATTATTCGACACATTTCAATCTACGTAGAAATTTCCATGAAAAATTTTTTTTTTATTTGAATTCATTGAAATTCATGTCGAGAAAAGAGTTTTCTGGTTAAACTAACGTGTGCATTCGACCTTTCTGGTTAAATCTCTTTTTCAACTATATCGAGGGTTCATACTATTCTAAGACATCAAAAAATATAATATTAAATATATTTTTTAATTGAATTTTTCATAAATAAAAAAATATGTGTACAAATCTCAAAAATTGTAGTAAAAAATTCACAATTAGCAAACGGCGCACTTTATTAAAAAAATGTATTTTAAATTATAGTTAATGTTTGTGAAAAATGAACGAAATTTTTGAAATATTTCCTCCACCAATCTGAAAAAGGGAGTTTCAAGAAAAAACGATACATGAAATTCGTTTCAAAATTCATCTACTACGCCAACTTCAAATTGCTATAACTAAGTCAATTTTTAGAATATTTATTGAATTTTTAAATTATTTTTTGAATTTCAAATACTAAAACGATTTTTAGGTGCCGTAACCATAAACATACTATTTTTAACGCAGCGTAAAAAAATGAACTAAAATAATTAATTTGTAAGTAAGTGGAAACTCACCATGGACGTCAATACACCCGAGTTGTTTCTTCATCGAACTGGTATTGATCTGGCACATGTAGCAGCCGCGGTCGCTCTCCCTCAGCTGCCTGATCCTCAGCTGCCAGGTCCTCAGGTTGTCCTGCACCACGGAGATGCGGGGGTTGTGAGTCACGACCATCGTGTGCACCGTCAGGAGGGTGCCGTCCTCGGCCTTCATCCACCCGACCTGAAATAAATAGACAACAACGGAATGAGTATTTAGTATGAATATTATGACTGTCTCTCATTATATACAGGAAAAACTCGTAGCGGTACGCTCGTAAACCGCACACGGGCGACATCCGTGGGAGCCAACCGACACGCGACAGCCGTGATAAAGCCATCGGTAACAACGTCTGACAGTCCTGATGGACATCTTAGACATTGTTACAGGTATCTGTATCCTGCGGGACCCCTAGCCACTCCATCAGAGACGCCAACACCACTTGCTCTGCAGCCGACGACCCCTCAACGCGCCACCGGGAAATAACGTATATTAGAGTCACGGGTTTTCGCTTTCTATCTCTCTACTATCCTCGCGCGTGCAGTGTACTTACATTGCAACTTTACATTAAAAACTTTATAGTAACCTATTATTATAAATTTCATAAAAATGATTGGTAAGCGCGACGAGCTCAAAGAGCCGCGCGCCTCTAGTACGAGACCAACTTGCCTTTTATAAACTATCCTTTATTTTAATACTTAGATTAAGGAACATATGAGATGGTTCAACATTAATAATTTATCCGTATTTGCCAATCAAATTATTGAGAAGAGCCATAGTTATAATAAAAATACAGAGTCAATATCCTCCATATCGATAATAAAGAAAAACGGTCAGATAACTTAACTAAGAGGCCCACAAATTAAGAAGTCTATAAATGACAATGAATCTACAATAAATAATGTGACCCTTATAGCCCAGTGGGCAAAATACTAGTTTCTCACACCGAGGTTTTCGGTTTTGATTCCCAGTGAGGTCACAATTTTTTTGTGATTCTAAATTCCATATGGATGGGAAATTAGCATTTCACATTTTCGTCGCCTCTGAATTATGTGCATACTTTATTATACATGATACTGTAGATGATTATTTTATTATTCATGAAGAGATCTTCCAAAACAATTTAAATTATGGTCTTATAGTAAGCACGGATTCTCATAAAATCCTTCTTAATTATTTTATTAAATAATGGAGTAGAATTATAAAAAAAGAAAAGGCTTATCATACGGAATCCGAAATAAGGACATGGTCTTCTGCCGACATAAATTGTCTTCTTTTTTATATATTTTATACTGCTTCACATACTCAGCTTAGGTCATCCATGATGGTTGATGTGTATCGTTGACAATGTAAAACTAAATTACAAAATTTTCAAACTGAATTTATTTTCCTAGCCAATGAATAGCACTACGTATCAGCGCCACGCTAAGACTATTGATTTATTAACTCTTTTAGAAGAGGCTTCTGAAAAACGTTAATAATATTCATATATTAGAAATAGCGTTTGAGAATTTCGGGAAATTAAAATGTCATATATGTAATAGGAAGATGCAGATGGAATATTATTACGAATATTAAGAACCTATTTTTGTAGACACTGACGAGGCAAAAATATGAAAGAAAAAATCATTTTCATTTCTTTGAGGTAATTTTTTTTTTCGTAATTAGTGGTTAAAATTTTCCACTTAAATTTATTTCAGAAAAGGTGATCCTCTTTTGACATTTTTGAAAGTGGTAACCCTTGACAAGGATTGATTCAATCATGAGACTTATTTGAGGGGTATAAAAGAAAACAGAAATATACAAAAAAAAGTTTTGAATTCAGTCGCCGAGGATAACTAATTTAGATTGTACTGAATTCTACATTCTATGTATCTATCCTTTCCAAAGTCATGTTTCCTATAAATTTACAGGCCATTTTTTCTATAGAAATTCTCGAATTCAGTACATTCTAAATTAGTAATTCTGAATGACTGCATTATTTTTTTTTTGGATATTGCTACCTTTGCTTTTATAATATTAAATTATTATATAAGATTTTTATTTACTAGCAATGTTGTGACGACTGTCAATAACGCAATTCAAACAGAAATAGTAGCAATATAATAAATCGGTACTGATTTAATATTAAATGGAATAAAACATTTCAATATCGTACGGTAGGGCAAATAAACCGAGTTTAGGTTTGCGCCGACAATGTTCATCAAACTGGATTTCATTTGATCGGTTATTGAATTGCAGCAACTGAAGCGTTGATTCGCGAATAAAATAAATACACAAAAGCCTATCGGGATTGTGAAGGTACTCGAATGGTTGTATCTTAATTATTTCTGTTGATTTATGCCGCCATCTCGTCACGCGAAAGTAAATTGAACTTAAACTTTTGCTATGTCTACGGCGACAAACGACGTAGTTTAAATCTCGAGATAATATTGTAAACTACATTGTCAACAGTTTGCCAAGAAATGGAACATACAATTGATGTAAAATATACAAACCGATTGTACAATGTTGCTTTTAACTTTCGGAGAAGCTTTTACGAGAATAAGCAAAACGTGAATATACGAGAAGTGTTATGGTGTGTTGTATAATATTTCTGGCGTGTTCAATATTTTCTTTATTGAAAAGGTTATAGTCTCACTTATAAGAACAACTATTAAAATTATCGTACATTTCGAGAAAATTAGCTTTGAACTCTTTGAATTCTTGCTTTGAATTCTCGAGATAATATTATTATTTTGGTTAATATGCAATTCGACTTGAATTGTTGATTAAATTAAGTTACTATTATACTCGTACCTCAAAATAAAGTACATTTAGTGCATAAATATTACTTTTATTTACTAACCATCTTAGTGTTAAACTAAGAATGAAATAAGAAAAATAAATTATTATTTGATGAACTGACTACTTTCTATCACAGGGGATGGCTTTGCTTCTCTTTTATTATATAAATAATGTTATAATTTATCATATCAAATAAGATGCCGGCTTTTGGGGACTAATATGGAGGGTTCCTTTCTTTTTATGGCAATAAATGTAATATCTATATTTATTTTAAAAGAATGAAAGGAATGGGTTATTCTTACAGATTAGAAAGTATATATTAAAAAATATTTTTATACTCATGCTCTGGATTTTGTGCACAGGAAGGATAATAATTAATTGAAATAAATCATAAAAGTCTCATAAAGATGAAGCTTTGTATATGGGAAACAATGGCCCAGGTCTTATGACTTATATGTTCTGGCTTAATTGAGCACTTCACACAATGCAACGTTCACCAATTTCACCGTAAGAATATACACACATTATCAATTTTTTGGAATGTTGTATATATGTTTTAAATCAGTTTCTTTAATATATTTGAACGGATTATGCCAGAGACATCTATTGTCCCTCTCATGACATAGTTAGTATACATAGATTTCGAAACTGGTAATGACACTTCTTTATTTAGATGACGTGAATGTTAAAAGTTTATTTTCTTTTTTACTCCGTTGGAAAAATGTGAAAATTAATGAGTACTAATTATAATATTCTAACCTCATTTCATTATGCAAATTAAAAAGGAGAGTCCTCTTATTTTTCTCAATTAGCTTTTAGCTCAGCGAGTGCAGTTTTATGGTAGAATTGCTCTTAAGTAAGGTTATACCCACCAGGAAGTACCTAATATAGCAGGTGTGAACCACCTACTGCTCTATTTAACTGCACGTGTTATACGATCTTACTACAGTAATACTGGATGATAGAAATTTGTGACCTTCTTCGTTATATCACAAACTTTCTTAGGAGTACTCTAGCATTTCAAAACAAGTTATAATTTCAAAGGTATTTTAATAACATACATCAGTGAGTTTATCATGATAAAAGTGTCTAATAATATATGATAAAAATAAAAGTAGAATGATAAAGATTTATTAAATATAAATTAAATTTATTTATTGGAAAGCAGTTAGAGTACATTAGAATTCTTACTTAAGTAACAATAAACAATATTGAAAACATAGAGAGCAATCGTATGCTAGTATAAGGGAACATTAAGAAGAAAAAAAAGAAAAATGAAAAAAATGAGTACACGTATTAACTTTAAAGGGGTCTTGTACTAAGACCGCAAAAATAAATGTGCTAGATTCTTTCAAGTGTTTCGACTGAGTTAGAATGCAATTTCTTTTCTCACAATTTATAATTGTTTTTAATTTTTGTTCCGTGCCGATTCGTGATTACCAGGGAATTTGATAAGTGCTGACCATGATAATATGTTTTTCTGTGTTTAGTGAGTTTATCTATTTCACAGCATTACATATAGGCGGCCCTCATAGTCCAGTGGGCATGACACTGGCTTCTTACACCGAGAATTCCAGGTTTGATTTCCGGTACGGTCACAATTAATCTAAGTTATTTACTCAAGCCTGGTTTTGTGGTTTGTTTTTGGTTTGTGTTTTGTGTTTTGGTATCACAATTGGGCGTCTTAGCCTATTGAAGCGTGAAAATTAAAAAAAAATATATGCACGGTGTTTTTTTAGAGGTTAGGTTGGGTAAGAACATTAAAATAAAATATAATACAAATATAAATCGTGTTAATGGATATGGTATTGACTTTATTAGGAAGATATTTTTATGCTATTAATATATATTAAACAAATACAATTAAATATTACCACAATTTTAGAAATAAATTTGCACAATATGCAAGTGTCGTTCTGGAATAAGTCTATTTATGGGTAAACCAAACCGAGTATATATCGCTGGAAAAAGTGTTGCCAATTCGAAAACAAACCCTTAAAAACACCCTGTATTTAAACATTAACGGCATAAAATTATCATTTAAATCATTCAATTCATTTTAAAGTTTTATACCTCTAAAAAAACAACCTTTTTAATATTTTTATTTATTTTTTAATTTTATTTTAAAAGCGTTATGTCTTACCCAGACTCACTTCATTGGTCCCAATTTTCAATATTTATTATGGGATGTGATATAAAGAAACGATTAAACTAACTTCCCATGAAGGGGTCAAACAAAACTCTTCTCCATTTCGGTGTTCACACAATTTTATTGCCAAATCTGTGCTAAGAGGAATTTTATACGAACAAAGCGGCGGTTACAATAGCTCTAAGCTCAGGCGGGAAGAGTTGGATGCTTTTCAAACTTTCGTCCCAGGACCCGTTTAGTTATTTAAAATGGCGACAGAGGATTCTCGATTGCCAGGATAAATGTAGGTGTTGACCAGGGACCGGGATCTCGCGGCATCAGAGCTCAACCCTTTTCTAAAACACCGGGGGTTTCTTGAGTTAATACATTAAAAAGTAGGAAAAAACAACAAAGAAAATAACAACAGCATAAAAAAATAGGAAGGGGTTCAAAAGCAAAGATAACAATATCCAAAAATATTGAAAAAATATATTGAATGCAGAATTTATAGGAAATATAGCTATATTCCTTTTATCTAAATAGGAAATATAGCGTAATCATGTTTCTAAATCATTATTTAAAGAAAAAACAGCAATATAATGCAATATAAACTGACTGCATTCAAATATAGATCTTTTTATACATGACTGACTACATATGTAGAGTATAAATACAAATAACTGATTAATTAGATAATTAAACTTGGTGTTGTTGAAATTAAATATAAAAACAGTTTTCAGCCCCCATAGTTCGATCTCACGTATGTTAGGTAGTGTAAAAGATAACACACCGTTCGAGTCTCCAGGGGTATACAGAGTACCATGCAATTGTTGAGCGTTCTACATAGGACAAACCAAACGCAATATCGCTACACGATTGAAGGAACATATTTGAGCAATTGAAAACAATAACTCAAATATATCGGCAATCTGCGAACATCCATCCAAAGGGAATCTCTGTCACTTCATCAGATTTGACAAGGCAAAAATCTTATCAACAGAAACCGCACCTTATACCCAGATTAGTGAGGGAGTCCATTGAAATATTAAATTATAAATATTAAATATTTCAATAGAGATGACTGTTACAAACTATCAAGTATTTGGCGCCCAGATGTTACTACATCGATTCAACCCTTGAGAGACGTCGCAGCAGTAAAGTCCGCCGACGTAACTAGTACATATTGCACACTGGCGACCTCTATTGTAGAAGAAGTGAACACTCCACAACAAAGTGCATACAATTTATGCCCGCGAAAGCAGTAATCAGTCCGACCTCAACCTCCGCGGGTAAAGGTCGTCCTCCTGATGAGATGAATAAGCATTCAACGAAACGTCGAGAATCGTTTCTCGGAAAAACATACGGTTCGTATAAAATATCCGCAACTATTTACAATTGAATGCAGGTTTTGTAATAATGTTACTGTAGAATCTTACTTTATCAAGACGACTCTTCAGCAGAACAAGATTGACAATTACGTGACAGTGACGCATACAAAGACATATTATTATAGAGCATCGTTAATAACTGAACGGAATGATAATTTTTTCATGCTTCGCGTATGTCTTATTGAATCCGGTACAAAAATGCTTTTTAAATTCTGTACAATAATATATCCAGTGCGCTTAGCATTTTTAAAGTGAATTGATAAGTTTCCGGATTTTTTTTTGATATGTACCTATGCATATTATTTCCGAAACCATTATTTATCACGGGCAACGATATATTGGTTTCTCAAGAGTTGTATCAGATGACCCGCTTGTATGTGAGAAAAATGTTTTAATTGTGTTAATGATGAAATAAAATGAACATTCTGATTGTTCATTCATAATGAAATTCGTCACATTTGTTAGGTCACCAGAATATTCCATTCGTCTCTGGTACTTTATTCGCTAAAATTCGCTTGTGTATTCCATCCGACCTATTATTTTCGAAAGGTGGCAAACATGACTGAATTTGATTCCACGACCGCGAAGTAATTTACAAGGATCCGATTTCTCAAAGCTTCTAGGTGGAATTTTGCGTGTCCGACCGGCTTCCAGATATTTCTAAAAATCTTTTAAAATTATTCAAATCGTTTGGAAATCCTCGATTACGTTCCTCTCGTTTTAAGAATCTCGTGTTAATTTTAGTTAATATGCCTATATATATAATTTGAGGTTTCTGCGGACAGAGAACACTTGTGTATGTAATTTATATATATTCTGGCTTAGGTCGCATTTACGTGGTTCCGTTAAGGAAGGAACACGTGCCTTTATCTCAACGGCTTTATCTCAAAAGTTACGCTGTAACTGTGGTTTAACGCGTGAGATACAAGTTTTCTGCGGGGACGGTAGTATGTGAAAATGATAAGTCCCGAAATTATTATCTGATTTCGTTCACACATTGGTTCATTTTCTGAAAAATTGACCTCGAAGAATATTCGGCCAAGTTCGTTAACTTCGTTAGCTTAATTCAATGATGCAGCTATTCAAAAACTTAAAAATTTGCATCTCCTATTTTATTAGACCTAGAGAGACAATTGAAAAATCACATGCATACATGTATGCCGAGGTTATTTAATTTTTGCGGCCATTGCAGTGCAGGAGGACATTTTAAAGAAGAATTTTAATAAATAAATAAATTTTAATAAAGGTTTTGGGTTCACGACCCCTGGTGCAGATAGAGTAGATAAAATAGACAACCGCGGCGCAGACAACACGTGATGCCCCAGTTCGAGTTTAATATGAATTATTTAGTGCTTCCAGTCTAAATGGTACATTACGTAACATTTATATTATCAAAATAGGAAAACAAGGTATTCAATAATTTCCAATAAGATTTTACCGTCTATATCTCAATTCAAAAAGTGTAATAATGTTTATGGCGTAATTTACAAGTGCAAATATTCATGGGATTTTATTGACAATATTGCCACGGGTCGTGGCTTTGTGGTATAAATGAAGACACTGGAAATTAATTATTATAATAAAAGATTAATTAATTATTATAATTAATTCACAAAGTCACTGGACGTGAATTAAATTTAAACACTAGTATTGATTTCACACTATTTTGCAATTTATCGCTAGCCTTTAAACACTTGATTATCGTTTGTTAACGCTTTCAATTAAACTACGTACAACGATCGCAAGTAAGGAGCACTGGTATCACACACGCGTAGGTTACACCGATCGCTAAGATTAATCGCTAATATCGGACTGGTAGAAACGTCAAAACATCATTAAATTGCCGCGGCACTGGCCCCGCTATTTATACGAAACAGGTTGGTTTTTCGAATCCTGGAGAACATTATTTAAATTTCTAGTGTATCCGAGAAAGTATATTATGTTTTAGATAATCCTAGAATACTGTTGAATGTCCTTGAGCATTGTATAATGTTGTTCCAAAGTGACATATTACAAGGGACTCGAAAATGCACAATTTCATTTGGATTCTAGCATATTGTTACAATATTTTCTTTATTCTAACCATTATTCTTCTTTCTATATACTATTATTATTCGAACCAAATTCTATTAATGAAGTTCTACGAGTCAATTAAAAGATTTTTTTTTACAATTTTATTCTGAGATTATAAAAATTACTTAATAGAAACGAATGGTGGCAAACGCGCAGAGTGGTTGAATTTGAATTTTTGAATAACACTTCGTTTTGGTAAAATTTTAATGTGCAATGAATGCCTGCGCATCGTGCTTTAGAAGCCATTAAATAAAAAATAGAGTAAAGTGTGTATATTTCATGAACTGGAAATTTCACTTGCAAGAGACGCAGACCGCAAACATAGTAGGACCGGAGTTCTGCAATTCTTTCCGGATATGTTCCAATGCAAGGTATAAAACACAGCACGTGGCTTTTTATCTAACTGAAAGAAGTATAACATTTAACGTGTACATTAAATAGTACACGCACCCAATTTTTTATCCTTTTTAAATGGCAAAGCGAACGAACATGCTATTACTTGTGAATTTGTATGATTGCTTTGCACTTAAAATGTCGTTATAATCGTTCACATCATCCTCAGCCATACGAAAAAAATATTTTTTCATTAAAATAAATATTTTGCTCATTCCGGTTCTGTTTTGTGAAAATATTTACATATTTAAATCCTTTTTAATTAAAACGTAAAATAACAAATCATCCCATCCCAATTATAAAATCTTTTTTAAAATTTTTTATATATTTTTTCCTGTTTTCATTTTATTCTTCTTTAATATATTTTTTTAATAAATATTTATTCTTTAGGAACCGACATGTAAAAGTACCATCATTTTGACGGGTTATGCATTCATATTTTCACCAGGTGAGAATCTGAATAAGATTTTGGGTTGTGATGTAGGCACATTCAGTCTCTCCTTATAAAGCCTCATTGTTTTCTAGATTCAAGTATGCGCCTCACTTCAAACGTTTTGTAGTATGTTAATCGTAAAATGATATTTCATTAACCGTTGATGTTCGGTCGTCTGATTGGTGAATTTGAATCTCCCCTGCAGCAGTTAGAGCAAAATAAATGTTCGTAATTTGATGCTATTTGTTTGTCTAAATTTAGAGTAAACATAGGTATATCTAGTTATATGTAAAGTTAGTGCATGTAACTAATATTTGATCCATTTTCTGATCAACAATCGCTTCGAAATTTGGTAGAGAGACGTAATTCAGGTGACAATACATTATTTACTAGCTGTTCGTACCCGGCGTTGCACGGATAAGGATTAAGTTGAAAATAAATGGGAATATATATATATGTATACAAAATTTGGGTTCAATTGGCGAAGCGGTGTAGATTTGTACAGAAAATATATTTTTATTTTATTATATACGTACCTATTACTTACTTATTATTATTACTTACTCATTATTATATATATAAACCTATTTCTTACTAATTATAAATAAATTGTCTATATATACATAATGATGAATATGTACATTTTATCATATAATTCTCTGTAAATGTAAAATGTAATGATACTTTTCTCCTGTACGAGTCTGTGTCAATCATGTAGAAGAGAAAAATCCATCATAAGTAACTGACTCTATCTTGTAAAGAAAAACAAAAAAAAAATTGTAAAAAAAAAAAATTAGAGTCCGATCGGTCGAACGGTACAAATTTGCATTGAAAATATATTAGGAAAAGGAAAGGAATAAAAAAGGAGGGGGAAATGTTGCCTATATAACCCGCCGGGTCCTAATGAATAAGTTTCCAAATTTTGAGTCCGATCGGTCGAAAGGTACAGATTTGCATTGAAAATATATCAGGGGGCGACGAAGGGGGAAGAAAAAGTGGTAAAATGGGAGGGAGGAAATGTCGCCTATGTTACCCATCGAGTTCTAAAGGACAAATTTGCAGAAGTCTAATCGGACAAACGGTGTAGATTTGTATAGAGAACTGACAGACAGACAGACATTGAGTTTTATAGGTATAGATAGATAATTATGATGCGAACTATTTACTGTATTTCTACAATGTGTCCACTTTGTTTTAGAATCATAAAAATATATTGTTTTGTATTTAATGTTGTAATGCGATAACGATAAGCTGGAAAGTGCATTTTCTCATTGGTTTAAATGCTTTATTTAAGCAAAGACAATGCAATAATTTTTTTTATTTAGCCTTTTTTAAATAATGTAATCAAAAAATTAGAATTCGGGAAATATATAAATAAATAAATATTTATCAATATTGAAGGGGTAGGTACCAGCGCATTTTTTTCAAATAATTTGTGCGAATTCCAATGCAACGTTGTGTCAAAATTTCAAAGCAGTAGTTGAAGTGCTTTAGTAGATTAAAGATTTTGGATAATCAAACATTTACATTTTTATTTATATAAAAAAATTGTAGGTATATAAAAACAAAGTAGGTATACAAAAACATTTTCGTATTTGAATGCAACGTTGTGCCAAAAATTCAAAGCAATCAGTGAAGAATTTTCAGAGATTACCGATTTTGTCAAACGAACATTAACCATTTTATTAATATAGATTGATTAATTTTACAAATTCAGCTTAATTTTTCAAATTAAGAAAATTATTTTAAATTCTGGCGTTATTTTATTGAATATTGTATATATACATGCCAGTAACATCCATTTACTCCAAATAGTTTTTTAAAAAAATATATTGTAAGGGATGAAGAATTTTGGCTAAATAGCAAATAAAGATTGAGGGGAAAATGTTGACATATCAGTGGTATCTAATTCCTAAGTCCAATATATATATGTACTTGCTGATAGTTTAGGGTAAACACAAATCTCACGGAAAAGAAGAATTGCCCGCAGATTTCCAAAGAGGAAAAAATTCCTAGAAAGTATTCATCAGGAGTATAAGGGAGTATATAAATGTATAAAAATGAGTGCATTTTTAAAAAATATTTTTACACTAAACTTCTTCGGATAATAGGACAAACATCTTAAGAGGTTGGCGAATACGTTGCAGTATGCTTATTTATTCTGTGAAGCGTGTATAAGATCTCTATCATTTTAGACAATATGCTACTTTTTGAAGTCGCGCAGCCAAGTTAATCTATTTTTACGTACGCCTTGGGTGCCGATTCTATCATATCCTATCTATCGCAGCTATCCACTGCATAAAGCGGTGGAAAAAAGAGCGAAAATCTCATATCCTTAGAATGTGTCAGTAGTATGCTGATATTGTTTGAGGTTGTTACAATTTTTCTTGAACAATACGTCTAAGTAGCTCTTATTACTAATAAAGCAGTATGGTCGACCCAGGTGATCTTAAGTATACGTTGACATAAACAGAATTCAAATGCCTTCACTCTTTTAGTGGTGGCCTCTTTTAACGTCCAGACCTCGACTTCGTAGAGCAGCGCTGGTACGAGGTAGCATTTTATTACCCTCTCACGGATACTTAGACTAGATTGCAGAAGTCTACATTCTTACAGGAATGATTTTTGCTATTTAAATTCTTTGGTACTGCTCTTGCTATTGAAATGTTATTTCAGACAAAGTGACTAAAAGTTTGCCAGATAACATTAATGCCGCGTTTAATACTAATAATACCTTAAGCAAACTTATAATAAATTCCAAAGATAAAGTCGACCCGCTAAATCATTACGGTATTTATTAACTTAATACATTTAAAAATGAAAACGGTACCGAGATTCTACACGTAAATAGTAGGGGCCTTAGATTACATAATTTAGAAATACTAGAAATAAAAAAAATGCCTGAACACTAAAGACAATATAATAAACAACCAGATCAATTTTATGAATAGCCCGTTACTTGACATATTCCCATTTTCGGTGTCCACTTCTAAATTACCCCCACCATAGTGTAGCCACGCCCTCTTTCAAAAAATTTTTTTTTTGATAGAATAGATAATGGATAGTTAGTTTGCGTCCGTCCTGATGAAGATACGGTGGTATCGAAACCGATAGATGTAGAGTTACTGGTTAAGTGGTTAATACAAAGTTGTTTAATTAAAATTGATGATTATGAGTAGGTACTATAAGTGTTTTCGGAGTGTTCATTTTTAAAACGGCATTAACCATTTTAAGTGTGTTTTTAATATCATGGTATTCCCCGATATCATATATTTATTTGTATACGAAATGATTAATTTATAGACAACATATAGTTGGATGCTAATTACATACAAACATTTGGCTTTGGAAATGTTTCGTTTGGAAAACTATGATTTTTTATGTTCATAAATCTAATTCATCATAAATAAAATTAGGTGTGAAATAAAATAACGATGCCCTGGGTGTATTTTTCAGCATGAGTGAGAATGTTACCAATGGAATATGAATGTTTCAGATACGAAATGCGGCTGAAGTTGAAAAATGAGGAGGATGATGCGCAGAGTAGGAGACCCTTAAGCCCTTTACTTGCCGAAATTGAATCCTATTGTCGATGTGATGTTGTCACATTATGAGCCCTTCGTCATGATGTTAGTGATTCTTGGCGACATATAGTGGATTTCTTTGAATGTAAGGTGATTTTCAAAATTTCAAAATTTTCTTGAATGTGTGTAATGTACCGACAATTTAATAATCTAAATATTTTATATTGTAGACTTTTTCTGTATGATCTTATAAATACTTATTTTGAAATATAATAATTCAAAAAAATTAATTATTAATATTAGATGATTCCTCCGTAAATACGGTCGCTGTAAAATTTAAGTTTAGTTTTGCTGTCTGGAATGGCGTGTTTTTGCACGTTTATTCAATTGTAGATTGTTTTTAATATCATAATTACCAAAAATCAAAAAAAGTAGGTCAAACAATAAACCAATTACACAATCATCTTAAATTATTAAAAAAATAAGTGATGTGTTTGGTGGTACTTCATAAATGCACGTGTGCATATACATCAGTGACAGTTGTTAAAGACAAGCATTATCACGAGATGCTAGAAACAGAAAGATATTCGTATATTTTACAGTACTCTACACCTTTTGAAGTGAATTGGAAGTTACCAGAAGGGTCTGGGATTCTGGAAGCATTGCGAAGCAGATATTGACAATAAAAGGGGATGGACCGTGCAACTGCACACTGTCATTTGAGTTATCAAGACATGCGTATTACACAATATTCGAGTTATTTTGACTAGTGACATAGAAGTGAACATTAAAAGGCGAACAGAGAAAAGCCCAGGGTAGGGACTAACTTACGAATGATAAGAAAATAGTGCAAACCATAGCAAAACGATCTTGTGATAGATAAAAGTGAAAAAAAATTGAATAAGTACCCGTGTGGAATATTCTAGTGACAATAGAGTGAATTGAAGAACGGTGCTCCGATTAAATTCGTGTCCAGTAACTTTCCATAGTGAATAAAAGTTTGAAGTGTTTTTGGTTTCGCAGCCACCATTTTGTGGCATTATTTTACTCTACTTTTATATAATACAAATAATAATATAAATGATATTTATAAACAATAAAGTCGAAATTTATCTCTTATATAAGTGTAGGGTGTCACAAAAAAGAAATAAATTATACTTTCACGTAGGTATATATTCACCGCAAAGAGTTTCAAGTATAATACTTGGATAAGATTCATAAGATTGCGTAACACACTAACCATAGATAATTTAAAAATGGTTTATTACGCTTCTGTCCATGCACTACTCCAACATGGAATCATTGAATGGGGAGGGGCGTATAATAACATCATAAACACAGTGAAAGTAATCCAAAGATCAATTATAAAAGTAATATTAAAAAAAAGAAAAACCTTTTCTACACAATTACTTTTCTCTAAATTCCAAGTTCCAAAATTAGAGAATGTTTACAAAAAAACGTCAATTATACAACTAATTAAAGAAAACATAACTGCTAAATTTGAAAAAAACACATCATTAAGATTCAAAAATAATTTTAAAATCCCAAAATATAATACCAAACTGTGTCAACAAAACTACATATACTTGGGCATAAAAAACTTCAATAACCTACCTACAGATATTAAGAAAATCGATGACTTACAACAATTAAAGAAAAAAATAAACCAACACTTTAGATCGATACAATTTGACAATGCATAACAAGACATATAGCTAACAAGACATATAGCAATGACATATAGCTAACAAGACATATAGCAATTGACAATGCATAACAAGACATATAGCTAAGGAACAAATAAGCCAAATCCAAAATAAACTAATAAAGTGTAAGCCCCTCACCAAGCACATGAGCAAGTCTCATTTTTGGAGAGGCAAAGCAATAAAATAAAATGTATCTAAGTAGATTGTAATAGACAAATGTATTATGATTTAAATGTAATTTTAATATTAAATAAATAAAAAATAAAAAAAAATAAAAAAAGGCATTTGAAAATAGATTACAACCCTTTTTTATAATATATCACAACTCACTAGAATACTTGCGTCCGAAAATTATCATTTGCAAAAAATATCGCCTCGAATTGTGCCACTCACTGATCGCTGTTTTAACTTGGACATAAAAAATGTCCGCCTGAAGGGTGTTAAACAGTTACGCTCCACTACGCGTCCGCGCCTGTACTTCTAGAAGACACAAACGTAAAAATAAACAATTTTCTATGTAACATTGTCCGTTACTAATCCTACCATGACGCAATACTACGCTAGATGCGGCTGTTTTTTCAGCTTTAAATCGTGGCCAAATACGCTGTAATACGACCCTATTTACATGCTGACGAAAACGATACTACTACGATTTGTGATAATTTTTTGTTGTTGTGAAGGTTAAATTTTAATTGATATTTGTGAAAAAACAAACCAAATTAAGAAGAATTCCAGTAACTGGAAATTTGGATTAACGGAAACGGTAAGTATGTACATTAAAATGTGATTTTTTTTTCATATTAAATTGATTTCGGACTTTATTTTTTGTTGCGATCAATTAATGTTTAACTAATTAATGCAAAGTTGAAATTCAAGCATTTAAAATTCATATATTTTAAAATCAAATAATAATAAATAAATATGTTGACTTGTATCCCTTCGCCTCAGAACCATTGTTTTACGAGGGGGTTCTATTGTTGGCTCAGGCTGAGTCTGGAGTTATTGTTGTCTTCAACTATTCGCTACTTCATATTCGGGAAACAATAGGCCCACTTGGGAATGTCGCTCATTGGTTGAGATTATGAACCTCAATACGATTCCGTGAGGGGTTCCTTATTTAAATTTATGGCGACGATTTAATTTGGAATACGGTCTCACTCTCTGTAGGATTCCATATTCCAGTAACCTGAAATTAAAACGCGCGCAAAATAAAATTACAATACACTAGATTACTCGAGAGTGATGTATCGCACGGCATTTAATTTTATTACAAACGTTAGCTATAACTAGAAAAAATTACGTACTTTTAGCATACATATTTTGGCCGCCAGTTAAGGTTGTGAGAACAGCACTCTACAAAGTAGCGTGGCATCTTTATAACGTTAGTGATGGGCATTACTAAACATTGAATTATTTTGGCTTCTTATAGCTCATTATTATATTATTCATCATTACGATTTGAGCCATCTGGTGGAGTTAGTGACGGATATTGTTACTTAGGGAATAATATATTTTGAATAATGATTAGTACCAATGGCATTGCGATATATTAATGGATGCACTTGTATGTATTAATTTTCATTATCTGAAATATTAGAAAAAAGCATAAAGTCAATAGACAGGTGAATAGACAGGTGTTCTGTGAATTTGTGATTTAAATAAAATTGATTTAAAGTATGCCAGCGCCGTGAATCCATGACAATATGTTCTTTCCCATTCAGGTAAGTAGGCAAACAAATATTTTATCCTAGGTATGTATGCGGTAGGTACCCGTACATATAATTTATGTTAGAAATAAATTTGATTCCTTCCATTGTTTCTAATGAACTATGAATGAATCACGAGTATACTAATTCTACTAAATCGATTATTTTAATGTCAGAGAAAAGTGGCGAACAGGAAAAATTAGCCAAATTAAGTTTTAAATGGCTAAGTGTACTTTTCCCGTAATGGTGATTATCCTTGGACTTATATATCTGATTTAAAATGATCATTTTTACGTTGTGGTCAACTATAAAAGAGTTTTGTTGAATTATGAGTAAACTGGGGTGATTATTAAAAAATGGGTGTCGGTACTTCAAAGTTATATTTCTTTGGCGTAAATAAAAACCACGTGCTGTGTTGTACACCTTGCGTTGGAATATTACAACGCAAGGTATATTGGACGGCTCCAACGCAAGGTATACAACATATATTTAGACGGCTCCAAGGCAAGGTATATCAACATATATTTAGACGGCTCCAACGCAAGGTATGCAGCATATATTTGGACGGCTCCATACAATACAAACTGGATTTTTTCACCCATGAAGATTTTACATCAATGGATAAAAAATCTTGCTTGTAAAGTGAAACAGTAAGAACATAATCTAATAACACATTATGAATTTAATCACAAACATATTATGAAAAATACATCAGCAAATAGAAAATAAGCAACAATAATGGCATAAGTGAATAAGTGAAACGGTATGAACATAATCTAATAACACATTATGAATTTAATCACAAGCATATTATGAAAAAAACATCAGCGAATAGAAAATAAGGAAAAATAATGGCATAAGTGAATAAGTGAAACAGTAAGAACATAATCTAATAACACATTATAAATTTAATCACAGACATATTATGAAAAATACATCAGCAAATAGAAAATAAGCAACAATAATGTCACTCCGGTGCCATTATTGCTGCTTATTAACATTAACATTAATGAAATAATGACACCGGAGCATATTATGCAATTTTCAAAATAAAATTTTTACGTGATGTCGTTATGTACAAGAATTGCAAGAGGTTACATTTTACTCGGGAACCACCATCTTAGCTTTTGATTGGACAGTCGTGACTTTACGGTGCGAAAATATTCCGTTTCATGATGCGCACGCATTGTGAAATACATTTCTTGCATCCATATTTCACAAGAACAATAAAAATAATGATTTCTCATGAATATATTATTTTATTTATGACCAGAAAAATTTACGATTTATGTAATCCTACGAGCAAAATGTCCTTAATTTTGATTTATTTCTGAATGATAAAATTGCAGTTACCCACTGATCACTCTTAACGGGCGAAATATTATAATAATTGGTTTATCATTCTTACAGAGTGGTTATTATCTCATTACTGTCTCTTGATAATTAAAACAAAGTCACGCTCTTACCTCGAGGACCGAATTGAAGTCTCAACAGCCTCCAGTGACGGTATCAGTTTCGGGCTTAATTTAGGCGCGGTCACGGGTCGTAAACATTACGTACCATTTTGTTTTGGCAACTTTTGCTCGGAAGAGTTAATCATTTTTCTTGTATGATAAATATGTGATTTTAGGCTGAACTATTTCAATAAATACTTTTCGACAGGTAAGCAGATTTTTTGTGTTTCCTTATTTTCTGAGAAGAGTATTTTTTTAATGTCTTCCTTTTGATCAATTTTAATTTGTTATTGATGTTTTGAGTTTTTGCTTGTGTAGGATATATTTTATTTTTACTCCCTTTATATAAACTCGTGGCGTCTGCTTGCTTGCCGTCAACAGAAACTTTGGATCGATTTTTGACCCTTTTCCCGTGATCCAATCGAGCTGAAATTTGGCAAGCAAACTCATGGCGACGATCAAGAAGATCCATCAAATTTTCGTAAAAAAAATTAATAATTATAGTATAATTTCGGATTTTTAGAAAGTTTATTGTTTATGCAAATTGGAATCATTAGAAAAGTTTGATTAGCAACGGCGCGCCGCGGCGGCCCGATAACGTCACGAAATATTTTCTAAATTTGAATTACTCCGTCGGTATAATAGGTACATCACTACGAATTTCGTAAATTTACAAAACAATTGGTTCACAGATGACAGCAAAATTGGGTTTTTTGGGAAAAGTCAAATAATAATTTATTTCTTTTAGATTTCTGCTTAGTTTTGAAGAATTCTACATTAAATCTGATTCTGACTAAATCATTTGACGCTGAAAATTCATAAGATACGATATTGATGATAATTGAATCTATCGAAATGACATCTCAAAACATCTGACATTTTAGAAATATTTTAAATTCCTGTAAGTTTAGTGTTATGTTATATGTTTTAATTCGTCTTTAATTATTGTTATATTTTACAAAGAAAGGTAGTATAGTAAAAACTTGTTTTTTTTAGGGGTTAATTTTTTTAATACAATTTATGATAGATCTATACATTGTTTGCACAAACAAATAAAAATATGAATATACTTTTATATATAAAGAAATAATAAACATCGTGAAAGCACCAAAAAAATGTTAATACTGTATCCTGCTACTTGCAAGACTAATTGAAATGTGTGCGTATCCATTCTATTCCAATAATTTAAACAAAAGCCATACATAAACATGTCACAGTAGTAATGAAATATCGCAATGTCTCCCAGTTGCGTCATTGTCACTTTTTTCAGCGAGTTTTCATTGCAATGTTTCCCAATTCGCGGATGATATATATTTGTCCCCGCAGTCGCAAGATCCGCTCCAACAACAGCGCGCAAACTACCTTTCGAGTTCCAGAATTGGCTACAAGACAAAAACCCGATGATTAATGGACCCTCAGTGCTTTTCAGACACGAAATGCCGTTTTTCCCTTATTTCACTCCGCGGAAAAATGAAATAATGCGAAATATCCCAACTCCCTCGAAACGGATTCGAAGTAATAAAAAAACTTCATGCAATATCCTGGAATTTTGTTTTTTACCAAAGCAATATGACCAAGTCTGCGACTGTTCTTTTATTTCCAAGTTTGGTGAAGTTTCTCTTGATTTATAGCGGTACAGAAGAGGATATGACTCCAAATGACCTATTACGTCAAATGGTTTGGAGAATATTGATGTTTATTTCTAAGTTTTGTCCTTTACCAGAAATATGTTTGTGGCTGAATTTCATCGAATATTCTGAATTGAAAGCACGTACAGACACAAACAACTAATGCTATAGACATTTCTGTACGCATTGTTAGCGATTGTGAGCACTTTTCTATCAGCAACTATCAAATAACTATATGAATTGTACGTAACGGATAAAGGAAACAACGAAAGATTCAATTTCCATTCTATTCGTCTGCCATAAATATCGGAGCAACGGAATTTTCAGTATGAAAATTTTAAGATAAATACAATATATTATAATAGAACTATTTTAGAATGACAATAAGTTTGAACAATGCAGTATTACTATGAAAAACAATTAAGATTTATTTTATTGTCTTTTTTTATAAGCTAACCACTATCAGTAAATTTCGAAATATTTTTAAAGAACAATTAATACTAATGTGTAGTATATGCTGTTACAAGTACGTATAATTTACTTAGTATCGTGTTTTTTTTAAAAATGTTATATAGGTAACTAAAAATATTATTGGCACAGCATCTATTGTATATTTCTTTATGGAATTAAACTATATATTTAATAAATTGTTAACATGTAAAAAAAATGTTGCGAGCATTGTAAACGAGATGCACATTATAATTCAAAGACGTCAATAGTGTTTCTAATGAAATAAAATGAAAAGAAGGAATACGTTAAACATAATAAATATATGAATTAAAGCGCTTTAAAAAATTAATACGTAGGTTTTAGGAGAGACCACTAAATGAGGAAATCTAATAAAACATTGGGCCTAGATTTTTTGGTATTATAATATTTTGTCTCATAACAATCTTTTTCTGCTCTTTGATGATTAATCGTCTGGTTTCCAAACCATTGTTGGGCCCACTTATCTCACCCGTAATATACTCCAAGTTTGTTATGGCTGTGGGTGGTAAGTGTTTTTTCCGGGAAATTTATCTCGAGAGCGTTTTAGGAGAATTAGCCAGGATGCGGAGAAAACAGAATAGTCTTGCGTTTGATGAAGAAGCTCATAAGGTTGAGTTTCCAGGTACTTGGAATACTTTAAGAGTCTTTACAGGAGGATTTAGAAGATTTACAGGAAATTGGTTGTATGGATCATCGCCGTATTCAGGAAACGATCCATTCACGATATGCACGTACTCAAAATCTTGGATTATAAGCATACGTGTACTGTGAAATAGGATTTATGTAATTACTAGGGCGTTTTTTATTTTTTCATTGCTATACTTGAAATACATTAATTGTAGGCGTAATTTAATGTCTATCTCACTAAAAAACTCTGTGTTAAGACAGCAAAGTTTACAATTTCGATTAAATTATATGCAAGTACCCTATATATAAACTGGTTGAAGAAAAATATCAATCATCGTCTACATTATGTCATAAACATAAAATAATAATATGTTACCCGGCTTGGTATTTAGATTATCACATTATTTGTGATAATCACATCGACCCATCTCTCTTTATTTCTTTTCCTAATTTTTCTTTCTTTCAATTTTTCAATATATTTCAATATCAGAACATGTTATTTATAATAAGTTAATATGTTAATGAAAACTTCCTTATGAGTTATGTTATCCAACTTAATAGACATTCAGTTGTTAGAAATCTGGAGCCTGTAGGTGATAGATAGCTTGGCGGTGACCGCCAGAATTGGTTGTAGAAACCAATATCTAGGTCGACACTCCGTTTTCAACATACAGCGCTTGCATTAAGCTCCGTAATATACAGCTTACTAAACTAACAACACCACGGGAGTTTTCGCAAACTTTACAATCATACGCGTGCAGTGCATTGTTTATAAAGGTTTGCTTTTGACCCTTATGAAGAAATACGAGAGTAAGAATTTTCGCACAACATTAATTAAGCGTGCACGATTTGAATTATCTATCCTTGAGCCAGCTGAAACGAGGAATGGTGGAAGTTTTATTCAAGGAAAAAAAACTTCACCCAAAAGGTGATTGACATATGGCTGCGTAAGCTCAGAGACCTAAACATTGTCTTCAAATATAACATTCCACAATATCCCTAGCGTTTTGGAAATGCATTCGAGTTGTACTGACACACAGGTGTGATACGAGGGTAGATCTACCCACAAATTCCATGGATACAATTTTCTACATGACTCAAAGAACTGTGAAGAAATCCGTGTTGAGATTTTGATGTGTAATCAAGATACAATATAGTGAATACTATCCAAACTGAAATTTAAGATGTAGGACAGTGACGTATCTAGAAGAAAGCAGTTTGATGAAAATGGCGATTAAGTGGAGACCTTAGATTCAATCCAATTTAAAAAAAAAATCAATATGGGCAATATACCCCATACAAGCTTCGTTGCTGCTAATGTCATTAGTTCACGCCTATCCGCTCCTGATATCTCGAGCTTTCGATCTGCGGAACTGTCCCGGCAAACGATATTTACTAATATTTTATATTTTGTTTTTCTTTTTTATGCAATTTATAGGAAAAATATATATTCATAAATAAATACACTATTTTAAAATATTTATCACATTTAAATAAACGTCAGTACAGAATCTACATATGTATATATTTAATGAGTGTGTGTTCTCTTATTTTTACCCCAAGAGGATATTTAGCATATCTAGTTAATTTTTGGACTATGGGCAATGCTATCCTTTACCCTCCCATGTGCCGCCCCTAATATAAATATGTATAATATTGAGTGCTAATCGATCAAAATTTGCTCAATTACGGTCTGGGACCCTGAATAAAAAATCCATCCCTCCAACAATTAGGAAATCTTACCTCACCTTACCTGAATCTGAAAGGTCAATAACGACACGTTGACGGTTTGTTTGTTGAAGAATAAAATAAGAATAAATTAAAGAAGTCTTACATAGACGAAGCTAATTAACATATATGAGAAAAGTGGATGGAAGTCTCTTATACGATAGCTCAGGGCTTACAACCTGTATGAGCTGGCTAAAGTGATCGCTCTAAACAATGCAATGTTCATCAATTCCATTGTAAGAATATCCACACAATGAAATTTGAAAGTTGAATCAGGAACCTTTCGTATATTACTATGTTCTTTACTACAGACACCTGTTGACACATTTTTTTCCTCATTAACATGTTAGTTTACACAGATTTTGTATAAGAGACTTCCTTCCACTTTTTTCTTATGCATAAATTAGCTTCGTCTCTGTGAGACTTATATAATTTATCCTTAATTAATTAATCATCACTATGGGGATAAACTCCAGTAATTGTGTTCTAAGAACATACTTTCATGTAAAAATATTGTTTAAAAATAAATAGGATATCCGATTTCGCATGAATATTCTTTAGTACCTCTACGTGTGCAAATTTTGTTTGCTCTCCTCTAAATTATTTGACGGTTTGTTTTTACCTTAAACCTTTAATTAATTTTAATATAATAAATATTAAAATATAAATTAATATAAATTAATATAATAAATAAATAAATAAACAAACAAATAAATAAGTCAATAAATAAATAAAAATAAATCATCAAAAAGAGATAATATTTATAACAAAAACACACTAAAATGTCATTATTCTCTGAGAAAGGAAAGACGCGAAATATTCCCATTAAATTAAGCAATTCTTAGTTAAATAACAGGGTGCAAATACAAAAAGGTTGTCTTCCTCGACACGAGTCTTCAACTTGACTCATCACACCGAGATCTTCTCTCACAAAGTGAGTGTCTGCAGCGCCAGTGGTCCACTCAAAGTGCATTTTTATTTGCTTTATGTAGTCCACGAGCGGGGCGACGGGAGAGTGGATGCAACCGAAGGTGATATACTCGTATAATATATATATATATATATACACCCTTTCCGCACATTCACGTCTCTAGCTTTTTACTTTTCATGAGGTTACCACGTAGAAGACGGTGTCGATGGGGGCATTAACAGTTAAGGTTGATTCGTATAAATTTCAGGTCACATTTTTCTGTTTTTTATAAATAGATGTGCGGTGTGTAAATTATTAAATTTACATAATTTAAATAAATTATTCGAGATTCAATAATCTTTTATTATTTCAGTCAATTTCAAATATCGAAACCGATATGTATATATTATTGTCATTTTTCATATGAGAAATAAATATGCATAATTTAGGGATGAGTAAAAAAAATTTATTTAAATTTCTTTTTTGAATTAATAATAAAATTTATGATTGTATTATTATTTGATTTGAAATTAACTTTGTGGAATGATATTATAAATTATATATAAATAAAATACTCGTCAAGATCACTTTTGAGTTCTACACGACTAGTTCCGAGAACTAGTCGTGTAGAACTTAACTCAAAAGTGGTTTTACACAAGTATTTTATTTATATATATTTTTTTTATCATTAACTAATATTAATCACGTTTATATTAAAATTTATATATTTCTATTTTTTTTAAATTATATGCTATGACACATCAGCATTTCTTCTTGAACATGATAATATTTCTCTTATTTTTTATATTCCGTTGTGAATTATTTTATTCCTTTAGTTTTTTTGCAATTTAAAACGTTTTGTGCATTTCTATCATTCTATTTGGAGTTCTTGCCTACCGAAATCGGTTATGAAAAATACACTCGCTTCAATATAATTCAAATAAAATCATAAAGACTTTATATAAAAATTCTATTTTCGAATTTTGCAAGGTTTTTATCATTTTATTCATCTTGTATTATAGCGAAAGAATTTTTCTTAATAAATATTAGTTGCTGTTATGATATTTCAATTTTTTGGGAAAAAAATCAAACTCTGATATTGCATATCTCCATAACTATTGATACTAGGTCATGATTGCTTAAACATTTTGGACTAATTATCAACACAGTAATCTATCTGTAAAGTTTTTGCACCCAGTTAGGAGACATCTTATATGTAATATAGAATATAGAATTTTTTCGATGAAAATCACAGTATCCTTAAATAAAATGCTAACATTGTTTCGTACAAGGTTGATGGTGTCTTTCTTCAAAAGCCAAAAGTAAAAAATAAGTTTTTGAAGAATTATTCAAATGGAATACATTTTTCAGAAAAAAAATATTCCCTTTTTATTATTCCGTTTTCTGTCATGGCGTCATAAGTGGTGCAGTTATATAACTTTATTCTTTCTGTGCCTCGATTTTCTCTTAGAGCAATGCGGCGCGACGCTACAAAAAGGCAACTTTATATTAACGTTCTGCGTGCGAAACTTCTCAATCTTCTTTGTTCCATTTCTCTCCTGTAATTAACTAGTCACCTGGTTCTGCAAATCCCAAGGCGAGCATCATTACGGGGTTAAACTTTTTAATTGACTGCAAAAGTTGCATAGGTACTGCTTAATTGTATAATATGCACAACAGCGTAGAACTCGGTATTGAAGAAGTGTGCATTTCATACATAGAAATATAATTTAAAAAAAAATCTTTCTAAAGAAACAACTATTATTAGTTATAAGCATTATGTGGCCAGAGTGAGAAATGATTTTTAATTTAAACAACCTGAGTATTTATGGGTAAGATAAAATGAGCCTAGAAGATTATTAAAAATGTAATTATTATATAAAACAATTTTTTAACAATGCTTCTTTAAATTATATTTAGTGACGGGAATTAAATTTTGTCTGGAAAAACAATATAATTGGGTCCTATGATTATATACTGCATTGAATGCACTTATTACCTTGGTACATTATTTTCTTCGTCTTATTTTGTGACCTCATCGGGATTCAAAATTCCACGATCTCAATCACAAAAGTACCAAGAGTAACGTCAAGGGATCCCATCCCTCAAGGTCTGTCTTGTAGTTCAGTCTGCTGGGTATTTTTCAACCACTTTTCTCAGACTAAGGTGAAAAGCCAAGTTTCATACCCATATAGAATATCGGTTGTGTCAGTATAATTTATGGATTCAATGATAATAACATTGACGATACCTAGATATTTATGCAGAGTAGAGAAACAAGCGTATCTTGATTTGACATGTTATTTATTTCTTGTTGAATATTTTTGGTACAGTTAAGATAAAATGTAGCTTTTCAATGTTATTCTCCATTCATAATTCCTAATAATGTAGTAGTAGTTTCTCCCTGGATTTGAAAAATAATACTGTATAACGTTATTTTACAAAATCATATTGGATAGTTAAGAACGGATTTCCCCAGGAAACCGTTCTGACATTCAAGATACCGCCGGGATGAAAAATGACCTAATCTTAATTAAAATACATTGATGTCGCGATTTTTTCTTGAGTCGTAGGAAATAAATAAATGTTACGTATACGTGCAAATTAAATGAACATTTTTTTTGGAAAAATGGATTTCTTCTAAAATACACTTAAAATTATGTATGTAGGCGATTGGCGTTAGATATACATTTTATTGCTATTTTTCAATATTTGATAAGAAGATAAAGGCAAAGCAAATATCTATACTTCAACAACTTCCAACGTAGATTTCAAAACATTCATATTCAAAATTATAATAAAAGTTATATACACATTTATTTAAAAAAATATACAAATATAATACTAATAACAATATTGTGTGCTTTATGTTTTTATTTTGTTGATTATTTTTTAAATATTCGTCATTATTTTTTCTTTTTCGTTGTCTAATACTTCTATACATTTTATAATATGATTCTTAAATATTATCCCATTTGTTGCATCTTTTATTTCCATTGGAAATCTGTCATGCACTTGAGTAGATTAATATTTAATGGATTTTTGTCCAAATTTACTTTTAGCAGTCGGATTTATGTAATTTATATTTTTACAATGTATTGTGGACGTAGAGTGCTGTGTGTTTTGATAATTACCCATTTGATTTTTTATTCGTAGGCTGCACCACCCAATTCAGTTATGCCATAACAAGTTATAAAATTGTTATAATGCAAGATTAGAAAAGTGCCTATATTCCCGAATCCCAGCACCTTTTTAGAGTTCGATTTCCGATCTTGACCAATTAAAAAACCAATGTATTACGTATTTTCTGTAGATTCTAGAATAACAGGTAATTAGGGTCCATCGTCATTTTTTTGGCTCTACAAGCCTACTCAAAAATTTTCCCCATTTATTTCTACTACATTTATCTCCAGCCCTGGGATTCCGAAAGTGATGTCATAGAGGACATTATAGTTCTTGTGTTCTCTAATGACTTTGATGATTACTATTCGCTCGTCCTCTCTAGATGGCGCAACCTTCCGTTGACTCAAAGTTTTCCAGTTTTAATTAATCACAAGACGCTTATGGCATTACAGAAAGTATTAAGCTCAATGTTGTAGTGTCTACGCCAAAATTTATCGTAGAACTAGCCTGAAGATTGCCTCAAAATTTTCATTAAAAAATCCATTGCATGCCCATTCTTGTAATATGTTAATAAAGGATTGGTCTAATAAGTGTTGTGTAATCTGAAGCTTTGATGGTACTGGACTAACAACTTTTAATAATCAAGGTATTTTATAGATGTCTCATAGACACGAAGCTATTTTTCATATTGTTAAGTATTTAAGAAAGTCTTTTTTGTATAATAGGGCTTATGATTTATCGTGCGGCTGGTATCATTTTACACTACGTAACGTTCACCAATTTCACTCATGGTAGACCACATATATAAAATTTTTGGAAATTGTATGTTATGTTAAATTTGCATAATTTGCTTCATATGTGAGTTGTATTTTAATACCGCCATCTCTGGTTGTAATTTGTAATTCCATCATTGTTTACTAGTTTGATGTCTCCATCAAACCTGTATAGATATTGGCGTTGGCAATGAGATATATTTTTGAAGCAATGTTCTTTTTATATGTACATAACTTATTTACGAATTAAAAACATTTTACTAGACCATTGAGAACCAAGATGAAGATGATAGCAGACAAGACTTTAATAGATTGCGAAGGAACACCAGATTAAGAGAGATGTGTGAGGCAGAGGACAATATACGGTTGTAGTGGACAGTGAAGTAGGAGCTAGACAGCACCAGACTCCTTTATATCGCACTACATAATCCCCCCATGGAACCCTCCCTCGTAAAAGACCTCTCTAAGGATGGTTGGGAATCCATCTCACAGGAGGCGTTATTCTCTGAAGAACAGACCGCATAGGTCTATTAAAAGGAAGTAAAAGAAAAAGAAGGCTAGAACATCTATAATATATTTTGATTGATTATGTTCCCCTGGGGATAAAATCCAGTATTGTGTTCCTGAAGAATTAAAATACACTCAAAACATTCTGTACTTATAATAAGGCTAATAACTAAAACAACCATAAATGAAACTATCAAGAAAAAAACATAAATATAGTTCAGGATAAAAATAGACGCAAACATGATTGGAACCCTAAATATACCTGGGTGCAATAAAACAGCCATGCAATACCACTACAGATTCCTAGGAATGAAATATTTCAATAATCTACCAGCGAATATTAGAACTATACAACATTATGCGAAGTTCAAAAAGTGCCTAAAATCATTGAACAATTGAGTGATGAGATTTGTGATATTAATCTTAACATCCTTATTTTTCAATATTGAAATATTAACTTAACAAAATGAAATACTGAAATATAAATTAAAAAAAAAACAGTTATCCATCACAATTGTGACATTCTTTTAAAAAAATTGAAAAAAAATCCATCAAAATAAAATAATGTGTAGCATATATGTAAAATATTATGTAAACTTAAATATTAATAATAAAAAAAGTAATAATAATATATTAGTAAGATTTAAAACCGTTATCTTTTAAAATGAAAAATTAATCAATTTAACATATTAAATTTGTCTACGAAAAGTGCTTTTGAATATAAATTCTCTCTGCTGTCATATAAAAGTTGTGATGTTGATAAACCCGACAAACCGAGCTAACCCTCGACACCAAGTAGTGTAACGTAAATAATAAAATCCTTAGTGCGACAGTTATTCCATTTGGGGCGTGATGGAATAAATTTCTCTGAGGAAGATTCGCCTTCAAGAACAAACTGAGATCTTAAAAATATCTACGAAGATTTCCGATGGTTCTGTTTATCAAAATTTTACAGTCGGGACATTTTTTTTCATAAATATTTAAGTTGTTATAGAGGATTGGATACCACGCGTTCTTGTTAACATATTTTTTGCATATTCTATTTTGATTTCTTCAATCTCATTGGCCTGTTTTAGGCATAAATAAAATATTGAATTAAAAAGCGTGTCAAAATAAATCTGACTAATCAGCTAATACAGGTCTAAACTAATTATTAATTAACTAGCTGTAACCCGTCAAAAATGACAGTACTTATACATGTTGGTTCCTAAAGAATAATGATTTATTTGTTTAAAAAAAATTTAAAAAGAAGAAGAAACAACACCTTTTTATACTGTAAAGAAATTACGAACATTATACGAAGTTGCGATGGACAGACAACGAAAATACTATAATTGGGATTATTTAACATGTAACTGCATAGTGAATCGTTACTGTTGTATAGAAATTTTATTATATAATAAATAAAACGTTTTGTGCTGAAAATAAGATTTATTTTTAGTATGACGTATTATTTTAACGCGTATATCTAGTATCCTTGTTGACTCGACTTCTGTGAGCATACTCGTTGACCAACAAATAAGTCAGGTTAGATAAGAATTAGAAGACCTAATAAATCGGCTAACCAATCAAAGAATAGGCTGATAACTTGAGATTAATGTTCACAGTTCGCAACATTAAATAGAAAAGCTTTATTCGTATCTTGTAAATAATTTAAATTATTTATATTTACAAGTAAGGAACTCTCTTTTTAGTTGTAAAATTATTATTATAAAATTTTTCATCATTATTATTCATTTCTCAAAAAATACCACACAATTTTATTTGCTTTTAACTACTCCAATTAGTTTTAGTAATCTGTGAATTGTCTCTGATTGTTCGACAAAAGGAACATTCAATTTTCATCTCGAGAACTGCACATCAGTCTCATCGATAGGCCAACACTTGCAATACAATATTTAATGTCTGTTAATATTATCACAATACTCGTAAATGTAATTAATATTCTCGATGTACAATCAATGAATGGGAAATTTTGTACTATTTAAATAACATTGATAAACATTTACATATCGATAGAATCAAATAATTACGCTAATTTTGATTAAAAACAAAAGCAAGCGAGTAATTAATGAGTAATTTTGATAGTTTGTTGTTTGCTTACAATTATAAATTTTGATTAGTAATGGCTGATTGTGCGGCGATTGGAGTTGAAAGTTACATAATATACAGACTGCTAAATAATTTATCACAAAAACGGTGAAATATTTTTTCAAATAATAAATAAATAGAAAAGAATCGAAGTGAAGTTTTAAAATATACCGCTTAAAAATGAGTAAAATTGTATTTATTAGAATTTCTAATATTGTATACGTTTTAAAAACGTTTAATTTGAAATTTTATTTTTACGAAAGTTTTATACAATTTTACAATCAACATCATTATTGACAATAATGTAATCCCTTTTAAATATTAATATTAATTTTATTATAATTAAAATATTAGGACATGTTACTTTATGATTATAAATAAAAAAAATCAATAAATAGTATATTATATTATATTTAATTTTTTCAGAACAAAGTTCTGTGAAATTTAAAACCAAATTAATTAATCAATTAGAAAGACGTAAAGAAAAATCAAATCTACGAAAAAATTTTGGCTGCTACCGGGATTCGAACCACGGATGTCTTCCTTTCCGAGGCAGGCGGGTTATCTAATTTCACTATAGCGGCGATATATATTTCCGTGAATATATCGACCTTACCCGTAAGTCTCATTTTAACATTTGTTATCCATTTTTAGAGCAATCTACTATTGTGGTACCGTAGGCACAAATTATTTGTGTTCCTGCCGCTAGAAGACGCCGGAAGTAACAGCTTAATTAATTTTTATTTTTCGACACACTTAATACAATATACATATATTATGTACAAGAACACATTATTCGAACCACGTATTTCTTCCTTTCCGGAGCAGGCGCGTTATCCAATTACGCTATACGTTTACGTTCGAATCCCGGTAGCAGCCAAACATATTTTCGTGTATTTCATTTTTCTGTATGTCTTTCTAATTGATTAATTAATTTGGTTTTAAGATTTATTTATTTTATTTTGAATTATGTACTTTAACAGTTATCTCGGTGTGAAGCGGGGACAAGACTTTAAGACATGTGAGTAGTAATATTTAAGGCTCAAATTCACATATATCTATTTTTAAAATATATCAGTACCGTTAGTGTTATAAAAATAAAGTTAAAGTTGGACGTTCTATCCACTCAATTGCAGGAGCCAAACACACATGTCAGGAAAACTGAAGTGCAGGAATTGCATTCGGAGGAAGATTTATGTATGCGTGTACGGGACGTAACATCACCGCCTCGTTTATTCATAATAATGCTGACAAAAATTTAAAGTGATTTTACGTTTTGAAATTTTGTACAATCTCTTACATACATACTTAGTTCGCACCATTTTTCTAGATTTTTCAGCTAGTATGTCCTTCGTCTTTCAAAGCTTCTTATTCTTTGTCTTTAATAATGATCAATGATTTTTCCCTTTCGCATTCGAATCATCATCTTGTCATTACTGACTCTTATTTTTTGTATCTGTAGATACACGTCTTAAATTGTTCAAGCATTGCTTCAGTGAGTATCCATGATTTAATCCTATAAATTAATAAATGGAGGGAAACAAGTATTTGTATCCATTTTTGAATATGCATTGAAATAATATTCAGGGGAATAGCGTGCAGTCGATTATTGAGGACATTTAACAGGACATTCTTCAAGTTTTGGTTTACCTAGTCATGCAGTTTTATCAAAGATGTCCTCCAATTCTGATGACATTAACACTGCTGTCATTATTTTTATACTTTAAGTTCCATATTTATTAGTTTCAAGTGAACGAATTTCTTTTATATGAATCCTTGTTCATTTTGATTACTTTTTCTTTAATTTATTTTTTACCACCCTTAATTTTTTCTTAACTATAAATGGATTTATCTCATTTGGAGCCATATTTTAAACTCCCTACATTCAGCTCATTTTTTATAGATAATTGAACTTATATAATTTCTTTGAGACACATTTCAATTAGATCTGATTTATTTGTAATTTAAATTCCTTTAACGTTTTTGTGTGCTCAAGCAGATAAGAGATAAGTCGGAAATAACATTTATTGGAGAGATTAAAGGATCATCTCTAGTTTATTAAAAATAGACCCATCTTTTTATTTTCATGTAAAGTTTTGCTCATCTAATGGAATTGTTTCGACAAATTGTATTAACGATTCTTTTTTTCTCTAACAATGTTTTTTTAACAATTACTTTTATCTGTTCACTTGTTTAAGATAAAATACGATAGCTATAATAGTGTTCACAGAGTGTTTATTATATTCTATATTATTTTTATGTGATCTAATACCTTTACATACAATAAACATGAAATAAGAAACAAATAAAAAATAAGACAAAGTTACAGATTAAAAAAAATAATTATCGAAAATTATGTAGTAAATATTATTTTAATTGCTACAAAGCATTTGTCAAAAAATTTACAAGGTTATGTCTATTTTGTTAATAATTAATTCACACATTGTCAATTTTTTCATATTTTTTCGCATAAATTTTATTTGTGCACTAAATTTTTTTTTAAATTGCAGCGTATTTATTAAAAATTTTCTATAAAAAAGTACATTTTGATATCATAGAATTGTGTAAATAAATCATTTATCTAAGACGTGCGGTACTTTTTTTAGTAATCTGATGTAGAAAGGTTATATAATCCCAAACAATGATGCGAATGATCGATTTTTCTTACTATGTTGTACCTTATTCATTTGTAGCGTTGCAAATTTTTCTACAAATTGAGCAATAATAGTTGTAATATAAAATGGTATATTCTGTAATCAAACAGTTTATTACTGTAGCGAAACTGCAATAACTCCAGTTACAAAATATTTAAAATTGGAATTCAAGGAATCTCTCTCTTGTATATGAACAGTGAGTTGAACCGTGCATGCTGTAAATGAAGAGGCGTAGAAATATGTAGACAGTGTGAGTATTTTATTATCTCTGTTTGCTTTTATGAAACACGGTGTGATGGTACGTTTGTGTTTTACGATCAAGATGATTCTCGATATACGACAGTCTATTTTGACGTCTTGAAAGGATATCCGATGAAAGCAATAAAAACAGTTACACTCCATACTATATTTTATTAACTGAATTTTGAGAATAGAAGAATAAAGTTTTTTAATATAATTTTATTAGGAGCCTCGAGATATCTCAATATTTAATTTAAAACAACACTTCAAATTTAATTGTAAAGGTTGGTAAAATGCCAGCGACATGTTTTTAAATTATTAATTAAATAATCAAATATATTTCATAATTTTTACTGGATCTTAAAATTTTTTACATTTCATATAAAAAAAATACACGGAATTTTAAAGAAAAATTTTCCTATTCACTGAAACAACAAGGCAATTTCTAACAAATGATTTTTATTTTGTATTTTACAGCAGGCAATATGAATGGGATACAAAGAAAAATATTTAGAATCTTGAGACTGAGTTTGATTTGAATACAAAATGAAAATTCAATACAGACTCAATTTATAACGGTATTCTTATTTGTCTGAAAGAGATACTTTATTCAGCATATTTTCATTAACTACATGTGAAACATATAAGTAAGATTGTTGTGTTTTTTTCAAACATTCGATTCAAATAAAAATTTATGGTATAAAAAAAAATAAGTAAAATTTACAAGAATGGATCTGGATTATTTATATGATTTGTCATTACATATTGTCACGGAATGAATGATGAATTCCTTGTAATATGTCATGACACTATCGAAGGACCGAGAACGGTCTATAACAATCTAGGGTGATCTACATGATCTACGCCTTGAACAACCGAGAAGCGTCGAGGACCTTCTCCTTAACACTAGAATAATCTATAAAGTACTAAAATATCAGCATTTGGGTACAAATGGGTACAGTGGAACTACGCCGTGGCGCGGGTGGTCGTGTTTGACAGTTCATTTAGTGCGAAGTCGGCTGCGAGCCGCAAAACGACGCCCGGTGTGGCCAGTCGTAATATAATCGAAGCGATAAAACAAGCGAATAATCGAGCGAAATACCTCAGTGGCGAAATAATCCAGAGCGTGCGAGAATAGTATGGAATGTTCTAGTGAACGTATAATACGTGTTACCCAGCGATAATAAAATGTTCATAAACGAGTGATATATTACGAAATAGTGTAATGTAAAGAATAGCACTATGTTTAATTTGTGTTAAGTGATTTTGGACATTGAATAATTATATTATCATTAATTAATAAATCGTTCATTAATTCCCCGTACTTTCATTCATTCCTCCCGTCGGCGTCGTCACGATACATGACAAAATTATTATCCGCCGGTCTTACTCGATTTACTTTACAACTACACGATGTTACTGGTAACTTTATCAACTCTATCACTCACGACATCGCTGTGTTTTAATTCTGTACTGCTAACACTGTAGTATTAGTACGTAGTTAGTTAGATACGAGTTTTCCTGCATTTAAAAACCTGCATTAAAAGTTGTTTACCTCCTGAAATATTTATACTCGTTCATGTGGCAAATGAAAGCTAGTCCATATAAACAGTGAAACAATATTTATGATGTCAGATCTGGTTAGCCCATGTTAATGTAGTAAAAATAAATAATTCGATAATGATTTATTTTGCAATAAAATATACGAATATTTCATGATACTTTATCAATTAATTCTACATTATGTCACATAATTACTAAGTACACATTTAGCAGTGAGTACACGAAAGCATGACTTTTTCATAAACATGTAAACTGGGATAAAAGCTTCAATATCGTCATTGCACGCTCCTAATATTTAGATAGGTTCTGATTTATCCGGGAGATGAATGAAATTTTGAAATTGAGTTTCGTAGATTTGGAAGTATGCATCAATTGATCAGTTTTATCTTACTGTACAACATAACAACTGTAAAAAATAGAAACACTTAAAATCATTCACAGACTAGCAATTGGCGAAATACAAGACGAAGACATAAAATTACACAAAATACATGAAAAACATCAACACTAGAATGGCTCAAAACTATCACATAACACACGCCAAAACAAAAACAGGACAATCCCGACTAATTTGCAATGGATTAAAACTATACAATGATCTGCCACAACAGACCAAACAACTGACCACTAACAAATTCAAAAGAGATGTGACAAAAATGTTAAAACTCGGCCAACTATAAAAAATGACTTTGTATCTAAATCATATTATTATTACATGTAAAAATAAACCTTTTAGGTTTCCATTATATTTTAAATAAAAAAATAAAAGACGTAATAGAAAACAAATGAATTTAAAATTTATTCTTCGAATGCTGTCTTGTATCATGTTGAAGTATGCTGTGCAACATTTATAAGATTTTCGGTAGTTTAGACATTTAGCTATTATTTGAGGTTACGCGGCCAAGATAACCTCTTTCTACGTACCCTCCAGCTCCCTCCCCCCCTTGCATAATGAGTTATAAGAGATCATATTTCTCATTGCGGAGAATGTGTATGAGATATGCAGCTTCCCTTAGCTTCACTAAATTATTTCTGTACCGGCTTTTACGTGAGTTTAGAAAGTACAGCTTAATCCGTACTGAGGGGCCCTTAAGGTGAACGCGTAATAATCCGAATATTCTCCAAAACAATGTCGCATTAATCTTTACTTGTGAAACATCGTCACATGACAGGAAATTAAACTTTTACTTAACGACGATGTTTGTTGTTTATATAATTTGAAATAAATGAGAGATCTGGAATAAATCGGAGTTTATATGTATAATCTGAAATAAACGAGAAATGTTGCCTATAACTTTAACGCGAGGAATACACTTTATAATTCTGCCCCGGGACAAATAAACCGTCGCCGAGGGAACAATGAACGATAAATAAATCATAAAACTTCTTCACACGTCTTCCACCCTCGTCGCTTTTCTTATTGGAATACTCAAGTTTTCTCTACTGCACTCGACTGCTCTTAAGACAATTTCTCTTGCGTTGTACTGAATATTGCGCTTTTATGAAATGTTATTCGCTCTAACAGTGATGCTCTCACTAAAAATGGAAATTTGAAATAGAACGACAATACGAAAGAAAAAAGAAAAATTATATTTAGAAGATAGGTTACAATACTAAGCGTATTTTAAAAACATAAGATATAATGTATGTATTTTTAATATTTATTTCGAAAACATTTTGGTTTGTTATGTTTGTCATCTTTGGTATGAGAGTCGAAGAGCATTGGAGATTTTTAAATAAGCTTTATTGATAATTTTGTTAAAATGTGGGTTAATCTATTAATCGTTACATTGGTCTTTAGTTGGAAAAAAAAACTAAATATCGTCACGGATCGTGTCTGCGGGAGATAAATGAAAACACTGAAAATTAATAAGCGATTTAATTATTAGAGATTAATTAATTATTATGGACGACGTCACTTAACACTAGTTAAACTTAACGATATTCATTAAATTATACTATTTCGCAATAAATCACTTGTATATGAAAACATTATTATCTCTTGGAACACTATCATTTTTTATGCATTTCTTTTATATATTTCGTCACTGTCGGTAAGTACCTACTCGCTCGATTATTTATCGCCGGTATCTATCGCTCCGAAATTAACGACCGGGTACACCTGGCCCACTCATTTCGCACCGAATGAGCTGTTAAAACAAACTCCTCCCTGCGCGGTACAATGCTGCTTTTATACGCAATAATGGTAGTTTTGAACCTCCTAGATTATTTTATTTTTTTCTAGTGTATGAGAGAAGGTTTCCGTCACTCCTAGGTTGTTCCAGGTGTTTCCCGAATATTGTAGATAACTCTAGACTGTTATAGGCCGTTCTAGATCCTTCGATAGTATTGTGAAATATTACAAGGGGTTAGCATAATTGATTAAATTGAACTACCCTTGTTTTAAGAAGTTTACGATAATTTTCGATAATTTTTTATAACTTCTTCATATGGTAAGATAGTAAATTTGTTGAAATAGATTTTTAGAAGGATTTCCTATTTATGGTGAGTTTTATATCGCCTTTATGAATGAAATGGCATTATACGAAACTGATTGTTTTTAAAAAATAAACTCTATAAGGTAGCTCTCTCGTAGCAGTAGCAAAAAAATTGGGGACATCTTTGTTATTAATTTTTAAAATAGAAAATAATATTTACGCTTTGAGTCATGTCGACAGATAAGGAGATAGGTAAGCGAAATAAAATGTTGCATTTTTTTACATATTTCTTACTTTTGTAAAAAATTAAACTATTATAAGAGAAATTTATATCAATATTAAGAATTAATTTGAATGAATACAAGTCAAAAAAAAATATTTAGACCTTGCAAAAAAAAATAGGTTCACATTTCAACACGGTTTTAATAACTTTAATTCGACTCGTATCATGAATTTGTAAATGAATTTTAGATAAACATTAAAAGTAACTTTCATGATATTATATCTATATTGCATTATTTAAAGATAATTTATAAATATTAAAACATAAATTAAAAATAATTTATAAATATTGAAAAAAATGCAAACGTTTATGTAGCCTTAACGGTTGACATTTCACCCAAAGTGTAAAAAAATATTTTATATTCAGAATAAAAGAAAGGAGACTCGCTCAAAGTTTCTTCTACTAGCTGCGAGATACCATTTATGTTATAAACAAAGTTAATTATACAAATTTAATTTAAATAATACACAAAATAATTTTTTTTTTAGGTAAAATATATATTAAATTGGACATTATCGCGCAAATTTACGAAACATTATTCCAATCGCTAGCTTTTCACAGTAATATATCGCCATGAATGTGTCCAGACGAACACCTTTTATAGGGTTGGGCAGGTACGTAATTGACCCACAAGTCTCTGGTACCGCTGGTGTAGAAAAAAGTAGACGCTTCAATAGTCGCCATTTTAAAGAAGTCGACAAATGTCTTATCAAATAATGTTGCTGCTTTAGAAAAAGCCCTGTTCATACATTTTAAAAATTTTGCAGAACTTATATTAAATAGTGATACGCTATTTTGAATTCAGATATACATTAATTGAAATATGCATTATATTTACAATAATTGTACACTGTATAGGATTGTATTGATGAAGGGGTTCACCACCTTAGTGCATAAAATGGCGAGGTTCACCAGTATAAAGAGTTTCATATGTATTATGTGTATCAGAAGGTATGTACGAGTATAAGCTTGTGAAATGTGGCCCCGCCCCTAATATATGGGCACCTTTCGGTGTCCGATGTATGTAAGTAGGAATGTCGCTGTACAGGTAGGTACAGTTGTATTTTTATTTTTATTTTATTTATTTGAACTGAAACTTACAACGCATGAAGATGTTTTACAAAGAAGAAGATTAAAACATTTAAATAATATCGGCTTTATACATCTATTAATCGCTTACAATATTATTAATAAAAATTACTTACTTAAAGGTGATGTGTTTGGTGTGTATAAATGTTTGTGTATGTGTGTTTAGTTTACGTTAGTTTAAAGCCTATGAATTCATAAAATTTAAATAAAAATTCAAAAGTATAAAATGTGCTAATAAATTAAGGACGTAATTATAAAACAGAATGCCGTCGGCAGCGGCGACATTTATTGGCACATTGCATACATTGAAATTTTTATTTTTAAACAATAATTAAGATGTTTTTATTACAAAACTAACTTTTATTTAATCAACAAAGCTTCAAAATACAGGAATAAATAGAAAGACTACAATCAAAAGACCATTCCCTAGCTTTGTCCGGTAAGAAGAAAGCGGAGAAAAGTTGCCTGGTAAGCCCGTTTTACAAGCCTCAATATGATATTCCAAATAAATATATATTTTTAGTTTAAAAAAGGTTACTTACTTACTAGAAAAACTTCTTTTGTGTTCATTTTTTGCATCGTAACAACACACATATTTTTGGGCACATTCTTTTGAATGCGGTCTAGCTATAAAAAATATTTTTTTATATAAATAAAAAGCATTTTAAAATCCAGAAAAAACGTAAAAATTTCTTGCAAATTTAAAACATTATATAATATATATATGTATAACTTTATTAATATTGAATATTTTTCTTAGTAGGGAATCTAGATAATGCAATATACTTTATACGTACAAAAAAAACATATTATGCGTACATATAAATATTCATTAAAACTTTGCGCCGTCTAGGACACTAAAAACGAGTTTTTGGTCACGGTTTGTCGATTAATGCGTATATTTTCTTAATTATTGTAAATAATGTTCAGTTTATTACTTTAGTATAATAAAAAAAGTTTTATAAAAGTTATTGCCTTAAAAAATTGCAGTCTAGAGTAGGTATACATTCTGATATAAATGAATAATAAAAACCCATATTTTCGTCCAAAAACGCCGAAATATGCATTTGGAGTGAATGTGCCGCCTTAAACGTGCAGAAAGCATACATATAATAATAATAATAATAATAATACTTACAGATGAATTGAAAAGTAAAAGAAAATTAAATTCTATATTTAAACAGTCGAATTTGAGAAATATGCCTTGGGTAGAACCTCGCTCGTTGGGAGCATTTAGACGGGTTTTGCTTAGTATGCTGACATCAGGCGCGTGCAGTGAAAACATTTAAACGTATATTTTGGAAAATAATAGAAATTACATATTTATGCGACAGATTATTATGGTACATCAAAATATGGATACTATGAGGATAATTGTGAAAGATATATTACGAAATATATGTTGTATTTCGATTTATTTTCCAAATAATTGGTTACGTACAAGTCATGCTGCGATGAGGGTTAGGTCAGGTTTATCACAACCTCTTCCAGCTAGTTTCCCCCAAATTTGAAAAGATTTAATTTTGTTCTTAAAGATATACGAACTCTAAATTCTACTTAAAGTATTAAAACGCATTTAATTTTTCATACAATACTACAATTTATGCGTTTAAATTTTATACCTACATGTAGGTATTTATGAGATTCTTACTCCAGCACAATATAACAATAGCGTATATAATAAATCGTTATAGAACATATTAACCCGATGAAATGTTGAATTGAAGAGTTACGAGTGCTCCTCCAAGTGTTTTTAAATGTGCATTTGTCGATGCGATTCTCATTTTGAATGCAATATCCCCCTTTTAATTTCAAGTTTATACAAGTATAGGGTGCACTACGGGTACAGTCATTACCACCATTAAGACTATAATGCAGTTTTCGCAAAGCTCGACATGTGCGCTATGTAGTAATTGAATTTTATATGCAATTGAGTACTCAAACGTTAATTATTTTTACGGAATACTGAGTAGAGACAATAAAATAACACTCAACGAAAATTTAAGTACTCTTTAAAGAAATATTCATCGGCATATCATATCAAAACGACACTGAATTTTTAAAAATTTAATATTCATTGTGGATTGGGATACTCGTGTTTAATTATTTTCCTAGTGATCTTTCTTTAGAACAGACAATTATCCACATTGAAAAATAAAATATAGAAGAATCATTGCCAGTTGCGAAATTTACGTTAACTAACTTGTTAATGAGAAAAAATAACGACAAACGTCTCTAGCAGAGACCAGTGCAATATATGAAATGTTCTTGATTCGAAACATACACATAAAACTTCGATAATTTGTGGATGTTCTTACGATAGAATTGGTGAACATTGCATTGTGTAGAGTAATCATTTAAGCCAGCTCATACATGTTGTAAGCCCTGAGCCATCGTATAAGTGACTCCCATCCAATTTTCTTATATAAAAATAGATTCGTCTCTGTGAGACTTCTATAATTTATCATTAATTAAATTTATTACTAAAACGGTCACTTAGTGACCATTATACTCGTAGGTATCATCTTAGAGAAATCGTAAAAAATTGCCATATTAAATATAAATCTAAGACCGTCCAAGGGTTGGTTTGCCATAAAAATCTTCAGACCGCGATTATTTTTTTCCACGATTCCATGTTCTGGGCCATCGCTTCGTCCAACTGGGCATTCTCCAGGTCCTTTTCCACACTACTCTACCTCGACCTCTACCTCTTTTTATTTCTTGTATTTTGAGTGCGAAATGCACTGCATGATCTCCATGCCTCATTACATGACCATAGCATCTCAGTCGCGATTCCTTCACCTTTTCAGTAACAGGGGCCACTCTGAAACTACCCTTCTGTCACGTCTCGTTACACCCCCAGACCATCTGAGCATCTTCATTTCACTGGTATGGAGTTTTTGCACGTGAATCTTCTTTACAGTCCAGAATTCTGAACTGTAAATCATTGCGGGTCTTACCTAAAACCTTTAATCCTCACAGATACACAACTGTCACACAGAACTCCAGTAAGCGATCTCCATTTCTGCCATGCTACACGGGTTCTGTGGGTTACGTCAGCGTCAATGTTTGCATCAGCTGTGAGTACGAAGCTTAGGAACTTAAACTATTTCACTTCAGGTAGTTTCTGCCAATTGATGTGTATGGGCTGATCTGTTTGTATTTTGTTATTGTATACGCATTTCATGTATTCCATTTTGCTTCTGCTAATGCGTAAACCATGACTCTCTAAAACCGCCACCCAAAGTGTGTTTTGTAACTCCTCTTGTATTTTAGCTGCTATAGAGACGTCATCCGCATATAGCAGACTCCAGGGTAGTTCACATTGAATGTCTTTGGTTAGGTAGTCCATGACTAGATTAAAGAGGAACGGAGTGCTGACCCCTGATGTACCCCTACGTTCACTTCAAATGGTTGACTCATCCCTGCTACGCTTTTTACCTGGGTACTGATATTACTGTACAGATCCTTTATAAGTGTTATATATTGCTCAGGTATATTTTGCGCCCTTAGGGTTTGGCATACTAATTTGCGTGGAACACGATTGAAAGCCTTTTCTAGGTCAATGTACACCAAGTAAAGATCTTCGCGATTTATACGGTGTTTGTCCATTAGGATTCTTATTGTATGGATTGCGTAAGTAGTTCATTTTGCCAAGGTAAATCCGAATTGCTTTGTTGTAATCTGTGTTATTTTTTAATGTATATTATCCTTTCCCATAGGTAGCTTTAATGTATGTGAGGTTAATTTTATAGCCCTATAGTTTCCACACTTTGCACACAATGTCACCATTAACTGGATTGTAGAGAGAGATTTTTTACTAGAACAGACTATTAATAGAACGGTCACTTAGTGATCATTATGTCTTTATGGAGAAAACGCAAAATATAGCCATATTAAATTTGAATCTAAGGCCTTCCAAGTGTTTGGTTGCCATCAGAATTTTCAGACTGTCTTTGCCTTTGCACACAAATGGATTGCGGAGAGTCTATCTGATTCTGATTCCCTTTACTCTATTCTAAGACAGAACAGATTAAAGGGTCACATCACCTGGGAGTATAAAATTTTGGTAGAAATTGGGTGATTTTTAACAAGGAAGTGATTAATTATTTCAGTAGAATTCCTCCTTCGTGGCTGACATGCAACTTTTAATGAGAAATTTTACAGGAAATACAGCTCCATTTCAAAACCATTATTAAAATTAATGGCAGCGATTTACATTTCAATTCCCAAGAATATGTCACGTGATAAAATGGCTGCTCCATACTTAAGTAAGAGTTGTTTTGTAACTCGATTTTAGTTATTACCTACAATTAGTAAATACCAAGTAGTAACCAATTATATAAATAGGAAATACAGAAATATCCATATTCAAAAGATAAATATTTATTTACATACGTGTATAAAAGGAAAACTAAGGTGGCAATTTTTTTTTAAAACTTATTTCCAATAAGACGTAGGTTTCATAGATTCCAGAGAAATTTCCTCAAGTAGTGACATCTTTTTTTGTAATTATCTCAGAGACATTTAAATGGAATATTGCTGCCTTTGATTTTATATTTTTCATATTATTGAAGGTTTTCAACGTTTTTTACATTTAACCTACAGACCTAGTGCCTACTTCAAATTTTTATCCTAATAGGTACAGCATTTGTTACGCGTGTACACATTTATTCTTTAAATTAAAAAAAATATCGTCTACTTTCCAAGTTTCCAAGACTTGGCGCCCTTCAGCTGCTACCAACTAATCGCTCGAGCCCACCAAAAAACACGAAGCAAATAAAGTTTAACCAAAGTGTACTTTGATCGCTCGGACGTGCCGTCCCTCACGCCAAATATGGCGGCGCTAAAACTTCCGTTCGGGCAATAAAATCGTCATTGTCGCCTCGGTCCAGACAAATGAAGCGGGAAATTATCACGATAAAGGAAACAAACTTGCCCACATCAGGGCTGGAAGCATTTGAAAGAAACCACAAAGGGGTCATTTGGAAATAAATCCTCGTCCCGCGGGCCCAAACCAAACACCAAACTTTTGCCCATCGACACTACACCGCTTTCGCGAGGCGCTCTGCTGCAGTATAACGGGAAAGCATTTCTGCTCAGCCTTCCGAAATTTCTAATTGTCGTGGAATTGATATGAGCGAAAGACACGAATCACGATTTTTAGCGGTGAAAATATAACTCGAGTATTAGTTTTTGAATTAATGTATATTATAGATATCTCATAGAGACGAAACTGCATTAATTATGGGAAAGTAGGTATAGAAGTCATTTGGGTGTAACAGGACTTATGACCTGTCTTTTTATTGGTTGGCTTAAGTGATCACTTTACACAATTGTAACATTCGCCATTTCCACCCATGATAGAATATACCATGCTTATTCATTTTTTTGGAAGTTGTATATATGTTCAAATTGCGTGAAGCTTTCATATATGAGTTGTAAGCGCCTTTTCCATGCGGCCTGTACAAAGCCATTTTCATTCCCCTAAATCCCCACAGATGTCGCTAA